>JAVSBS010015197.1:11149-52929 GCA_033124195.1 Coracias cyanogaster | reverse complement strand
TAAAATGATTCCCAATCCATAACGCTGTTATGTGAGCTTCTGGAAAAAGATTGTTTAGGTGGTTTTGTTCTGTTTGGTTTTTTTTTCTTTTCTTTATCTTTTAGATAGCAGTGATTGCGGACATGGCTCTAGGTGGCTCTAATCATAGACGTGACTTTAGAAGTGATTGCAGAAACCAGTTCTCAGCAAGCACTCTGTTCAGATGTGAACTGCCTATTCCAAGCACTTCATCTTCTCTTCTCCTCTCTTCTTTACTGCTACCTTCGCAACGGGTTTCAGCTGATAAACATCATTCTTGTGACACAGCATCATTCTTGTGCTACTTGGGTTGCTGTTGCAGAGATCACAAAAGCTCCAAATAAGCAAACTTTAGAAACGAGTCATTGAACCGATTGTCTCACCTAGAAATGGCTCTTCCCCTTTTGTTCCCGAGGTGAAATGTTAACTTGCTTTTCTTTGAAGGCTTGCACAGATAGACTTGCTATCAGCATCAGCAAATTACAGTGACCCAGTATCCTGGAAGCCAGCGTTCACGTTAGGCATCTATCTGAAAGTTACTTTTCACTCTTACAGATGATAAAAAAACGTGAAGGAAGAAATTGTTTGCCTTTTAAAAATTTCCCACCACCCCGTATAATATCAAAGGCTCAAACTCAATGTGATCTTAACATGTGCAGCATTTCAGCTGTTCTCAGGACTGATTGAAAAGTTGAAAAAATCATGGAGATTTAGACACCTATTTTCGTTATAAATTTGCTAGGAAAGAACCTTAGTTGCAATGGTAATGCATGATATATACCTTTAAGATTTCTTTCTGAAATTTATTTCAATTTTTAAACTACTCCTCTGAAGTAAAAATATAGAAAAGCATATCACAAAGGTCAAAGGCAGAACAAATGATCAGGAGATAAAAGATGCTATTAAAAAACCCACAACTTGAAAGTTGCCCTGCTGTTTTTCAGAACAATTTTTTTCCTGCATTTTCTACATCAACATTTGCCTGGAGGAAGGGAGGGAAAGTGGTGACAGGGCAATGTTATGATGGGAGAAAGATTATTAGAAGTGGCATTTAAAAAATAAAAGTAATGGTGACTACTGTTGTGAATAGGAATGCCAGTTTGTATGGGTTTGTCATTGCACAAATTGCAGCTTATAAGGATTTTCAATTATTTAGAGGATTGCCTATAAACATTGGAAAAATACACTTTTCAGATTCTATCCAGATTTTAGTTTTTCTACATTCTTGTTTAAAAGTATCGTTTCTAGTGAGAAATTAGCATGTCTAAAGTATGTTGCAAACCACAAGTACTAAATAGCTGAAATAGATATGCAATATATACCTTGACATTTCTGAAACTCTTTGCTGAAGTCTGCAAAAGAAGATAAACTTATATTGAAAATAGCTGGACAGGTCATTCTCCAGAATGGAGAGAGAATTTATCTTTTCAGATGTATTAGTCTCTTTCCATAACATGTATCTATTTTGATTTATTTTTTTTCCTGGAGCTATTTGGATTTATCACCTCTTTTTTCATTTCTGCTTGCACAAGGAAAATCAGAGTCCAAATATTTAAAGTATTTTAACAAAAATGCATTAAAAATTGTCACAGGAAACAGGGGATCGATTTTATCAGCAGTTTACACCAGAGAAGGATCTGCCTCCTCTATTTAAGCAGAGAGAGGGAGAGTGGTGAACAAGCCACTCACTACCTGTGTGTTGAACTGCAACTGCCTCACATTTCAGTAAAAAAAACCCCAAGATTTCTTGGCCTCCTTGGAAATGTTGCATTAGCAGATTTAGCCTGTTTAGCTGTGTCAGTTGCCTTTAATTTTGCGTTTTGGAAGGGAAAATAAATGGTGAGGAAGAGCTGCCAGGATTCCCCAAATCCATCTTTTCTCCAAAGACAACTCCAGCATTTTTCTTAGCCCAAGTATCCCCGGGCTTGGTTTTCTTTAGTTGTTTTTTTTTTTTTTCTTGGATAAAGGAGGACTTGCTGTGTGCTCTTTGCAGAAGACAGAGTCCCTGAACAGCTCCTCGGAGGGGAAAATTAGGCATAAAGACATGAAATGAAAGAAAATCGGGAAAACCAACTCTTTGGGAGAAAAAAAACACAAAATATTGCCACACACCTCAGCTGTTACAACTTCACAATGAGTTGTGAACATTACACACCTAACACTAATTTCCTGCATTTCATTTCCTTCATGAGATCTCCTTGGAAGGAGCTGAGGGATTGCCTTGTTCCCACAGTGCCTCTGGGGAGGGATCTGGGGATGGAGAAGCCTGGATGGGACCCCCAAGCTGTTGGTCCTGGCTCTGCACAGCCAAAGGCAATAGGTAACACTGAGCCACCGAGATTTGCCATTTAACACCTCAGCAGTTCAAGCTGAAACTTGGTGAGCCCTGGTCTGCTGTCAGCAGCTGTGTGTTACCCATCTGTGGGTGACTTGGTGATTTTTTCTTACTTAGTGATGGGAAAAGTAATATGAATCCAAGGAAATCTTGGGAATATTCTGATTCTTTTCTGTATTAAGCCATTAAACAGTATGTTCAGATTAGTGCTAGTTAATGGCTTGTGAAGGGAAAGAGTGGATATTACCAAGCCAGAGAGGTTAGGAGCAAGGGCAGAATCTTTTGTCATCACCAGGCCTTTCTGCAAGAGTTTCACAGTAGGCAAAATGAAATAAAATTGCATCAGGAATGAGTTTGGCTTGTAGGATGGCTCCTGACTGAAGGCTAGTTTTTGGTCCACTTTGATGTGTTGAAGAACAAGAACTTCCAGTACCAATTCTGCTTATGTACATAAATAATGGGGGTTGGAGAGAAGGAAAAGTGACATACTGGTTCTCTTCCCTTATGAATGTAGGTTGTAATCCATCGTAGTGGCTATAAAGTGTCTAAGACTGATAACAAATGCTCAATGCTAAGTCAAGAGGCCAATAAAGCCTGAAGTATTTATGCACCTGTGGCTTGAATAGCTGGGTAATGAATGACAAACCTTTTTCTTGCATGCGTGTTTTTCTTTTTCCATTTCTTGCTTGCACTGCAGCGAGTGTAGTGCCCTGTGGATTGTTTGTACCTTGTCAAACCTGTTTTAAATAAACCCTTGCACTGCATTTTTGGTCTTGTCAGGGAAATTGCTGCCCTCTTCTGGTTTGCAGCAGCTCTCCACCATCTGAAGGCATCTCCAAGTGAATGTCAGTTTCAATGTGATAATACGACCCAATATGAAATTAATTAAGGCTAAACAATAGTTTCTTTAAGACTAAATCAGAAATGAGGGCAGGCAGCCCTATCTAGGACAATAGGATTGGATCCAAATGCAGTTTTAAAGACATGTCCCGCCTCCCCTGATCAGAGTGCATTTAATGAGATTCATGCAATTTCTTTCTGAAAACAATAGCTTTAACCATTGGTTGCATAACCCAGGATATCCAGCTGAGGCCCCCCAAGTACAGAGTGTTCCACAAAAAGGAATGACAAAAACTCTTCTAGCTCAACTTAAATAATTAAAACAAGATCTGGAGACATAGCCAGCCCGGTGAGATGCCTTTTAGGGGGTCAGGGAGTGGAGAAGGCGAGATAAAACTCCTAAGGGCAAAGTTAAATTTGTCCATTACTGTTCTCTTTCTGCTGAGACAGGACTGAGTAGCACGTATTGCCAAGACCCCTGAGAGTCCTCAACCCCCTCTGCCTTTCGTGGCTTTCAACACCTTGCAGAATCAGGCCCCAGTGCTATAATTCAAAAAAGACTATCTATTGTCTACATGGAAAGCAGGTCTGGAGCATCTACTCACTGAGATTATTTTGAATTTAGACTATGATTTGTGGCTCTCATTTTATATGAATTTCAAAGTTTCTTGGCTGCTGGAGATACTACTCTGAACTGAAGGATCTTATGCCATGTAAGTGGGTGGGAACAAGACACGGCAATTCAGACAGTGCTATAGACAATGCTTATTTAGGATTGTGGAAGCATTACAAACAAAGGAAAAAATTCCTCATGTCCCTTCAGCTACAATAGCTTCACAAAGCATTCAGAGCAACAAATGCCATTTTCCAAAATGTTAGTACCACCAATCTGAGAAGAGTGTGCCCTTGCAAGGATGTATGGAGAGCTAAGAGCCTGTAATAGGGCACAATAATGACAAGCACTGTGCTTCAGAATCTAAACACTTCACGCATAGCAAAATGCTTACATTAGTTTTCCTCCACTCCTCTTTTAAGACTAAAGTTAGTTAAGTCATGCTTTGAAGATCTTGCTTTTGCATTCCGTTTTGATAGCATACAGCAGCAATCCAGTTTGTCGGGTGATTTTGAAACAAAATGTAGCCTTGTGGCAAACAAAACCTCCTGTTCCCAAGGCAGAAGTCAAGCCAAATGCCAGGTGCTTCCCCGCTGTCTATTCAGAGCTGCAGAGAGGTTTGCTTTTAGTATTTTCAGTGCTTGGAACTTGCAAATATGGTGCATGTGAGTGAAGCTCAGGCTTCACTTTTATCTGGTTATTTTAAAAGGCTGCATTTCCTCTAGTGCTGAGGCAGGACACAATTAAAGCTGCATTACTGGTGCCTTTCATATATTTACTTATGACAAGGCTAGCTCTGACTCTTCCCAGTAGATCATTTGACTCTTCAACAGAGATGATTCAGTCCAGCAGGGTTTTCTGGCATCCAATCCTTTATAGGCATCTGCAGCAGCATTTGTGCCTAAAAGATTGGTTAAATAAGTAACTACAGAAGAACTACTGTGAGAGATAGCACAGGATTTTCTCTACCAGAGAACCAGCAGGACCAGCTTTGTCCTGCACCTAAATCTGTGTTTCTGATCTGTGTGTTATGGTGTGGAATATATGTAAAATGAATATGCTCCTAATCCATGCTATTCTTGTTACATGAAGAGTAAAAGAAAGGGAAATGAGGCTGGAGTGGCCAGAATGGGATGTCCAGACTGCTGCTGCCCAATGCACCACATGAGACTGAAACTCGATGGGGATTTGATGACATTTTGAGGTGTACTTAATCAAATGCTGCCTGACAGGGATGCTGAGATAAATACAGTTGAGTTGGTTTCTCAAGAGCTTGCTGCAAGTCTAATTCCAGCTTTGTGGTCACATTAAGGGATGAACAAATCCACTTTCTGCCCACGTAGGCTTCTGTAAAGACTCTTTATCCATGATGGAGCCACCTTTTTGCACAAAACAGAGGAGAATCACTGTGAGTGCTCCCTGTAGTTTTTTTCTTTAAAGGTATCCAAGCACAGCCCAAAGCTAATTTGATGGGGGTTGTACTGGAGGAGAAAATCCATGACCTGAGTGCTTACAGGAGGCCCAGCTCCTTTCTTGGACCAGAAAACAGAGCTGGCATTGGCATTGGAGCCATGCTTTGCAACGTTTCCCGTATCTGATTGTGGTCAGTCCTGCCCTACCCTGGGACAGCACTCACTAGCATACTGTCACTTCTGCTTCAAAGTCCATGATCAATTTTCCATTTAAACAGAAGACTCAGGACAAGCATTTCAACAGCTGTATATGGTAGCAGGAGTTTTTCAATCTGGGCTGAAGGAGAATTGTAAAATGCTTTTCTTTTCTTAAAACTCATCTGAATTTTGGCAGAAGATCCAGCCCAGCTGTTATTTTGTGAACTGGCACGTGCTGCTATTACCGGCCATTCCCACCTGGATGTCTTTGTGTCCAACCCACATTTCTTAATCATTGAAACAAGGTATGGGGTCTAAAAAACAAACAAACCAACAAATGGCAAGATGGCTCTGCACGTTACCAGATGCCACTGTGGTGATCTCAAGCATAAGCTGTAGATTTTTATCTTTTAAATGGAGACGTCCCTTGGGCGCAGCCACTGCCCCTGTCCACAGCTATCCTTGTCACCCAGCTGTCCTCCGCACTTGGCGCTGCAAGGCTCACACCATAAGGCCATGTTTTCTGTGTGAGGAGTATCACAGCGGACAAGGGCAGAGATCGAGGTCTGGGGTCCTGGGGACATTGTGGTTTTAAGGGACTGGCATCTCAGCATGTGTAGTCATCCTTCGGAAGGGCGAGACCACAATCAAAAACAGCTAGGGCTCAAAGCCACTGTATGCTTTTATTTGCATTTATTGCTTGCGATTGCAGCCGTTCATCTTTGGATATTTCCAGAATTAGGGGGTAATAAGACAAGACAACAAAGGAGTCTAAAGCTAACAGAGGGAGGCTGGGATGCTGTGTGGCATTGCAAGACATGAACCATTTCTAGGGCCCTGTTCCTGACGATGCTAGCTTGCCACACTGGAGAGCCCCCAGGTTCCAGTGCCCCAGGCTCGAGCATTCACGGCATGGCCCTACCAAGGTTTTGACATATAAGCTTACTCAGGTTACACTTAGTTCTTCATTTCTCCTAATTTCAGGAATGGTCTTATCCAATATCATGAACTCCCCGGTTTTTCCAGGGTCCTGATGAGAACAGTCTGCATCTGCATTTGCCATTGCTCCTCACACCAGCCATGCACCAAAGCCACCTGTGTACGTAATTCCAGTAGTGCAGTGGATGTAAAAAGGAGTGACCCCCATTTCTGGAGTCTGCTCTCCATCTTGCTTTGGCTTTGCAACATGGTGTCCCCATAATCTCTCTCTGTTCTTGTGCAAGAAATTTCTCTCTGTAAATGTTTTTCTAGAGCTTCATCATCTCTCCATCTGACCAGGACAGAATGTGCTCCTTTTTTCCCCAGTTTGTACTTTAATAAATATTTGCTTGGTAGAAAGTGAAGGGTGTCAACTACATGAGTAATCTGCAGTGTTTAAATCTGTAGCTACTTAAATCTGTCATTAAAATTTTATGGGACGTTGCCTGCAAGAAAAACAGTAATAGTTCTATTTTGTACTTCAGTCACAAGTGGTTTGACTGTGAGGCAAACAAAAAATGACAACAAACAGAAAAATATATATTTATACAAGAGCAGATAACGTAAATACAAAATCACCAAAGTCATCATAAAAGACTCTCCAAAATACATCTTTCCAAGGATTTCTAGTGTGATTTTAGGGCAGTTTGAGTGACTGCTGCCAAATTAGACTAGAGTGTATTCATGAAGCAGAGTAATCCTGGCTGTAACAAGCTACAACCCCAAATGATTAGAATGTGAAACCTTTATCCAGTGACAATCCTAAGGATTGACAAAAACTGGGTATTTGTGAGAAGTGACCTCCTAGCAAAGCTGCAAGTAGGCACGTGCTCAGTACCACCAGGGACTTACACAGAGGTGGCTACTCAAGGATGCTTTGAACAAACAGTGCTGCCTTGCTGGCAGCAAGACCTGCCTGTTGTAAGGGGAGGTGCAAACCTCATACTTGTGAGGTGCTTCCACCTGTTGCTCCATTTCACAAATGAACATGCGGCTAGGAAAGTTCATACTGGAAATACATTAGCAAAACTTTCAAAATATCTAATCCGTATGTTTTTGGAGTTCTTTGTGTGCATGCATTGGCTGAGGGTATGCATCTGTGCATCTTCTAACATAAGTATTCACATTTCTATTTCAAGGATTTATTTGTGAAAGATACCTGCTTTACCTCTTGGAGGGAGTAAGGAGTTGTCAGAGGGTTTCCCCTCCCAGGTGGTCGGTGGTCCCAAGCTGCTGTGCAGAAGAAGCCTCTTTGTACCCATGGAGCAGCTCCCTTTCTCTGGGGGAGTGGCGAGTGCAAACACAGGGCAGCTCCATGCCTGTCAGCAAACACCTGAGATGCAAAGGGAGAGCAGTAACTCGATAAATCAATTCAACAAGCAGCAATAAATCAAACATAGCTGGAAATCATTTTAACAACTAAAAATGATTCTTTTGAAGCTGACAGTAGAGGCCCCAGAAGATGCACAAGAATAGTGAACTGTCACTCTCAAGACCATAACTCTTGGGAAATACAATTTCTGTCCAAAATGTGCAAGGATATGTGAAGTGAGTTTCATGCAACATGAAAGGAACTTAATATTTTTAAATTTGTTGAGTGCTCGGCTTTACTCTAGTCCTAAGTGTAACAAACACCATGGTTTAAATCTGCAGTGTCCTACAAATCCCAAAGTGTTGGGTGCACGCAGTGCTTCTCGCCCACACAGGGTCTCTGGGCAGCAGGATATTCTCCCTGAGGACATACATAGGAGCATCAGGGACGAGCTGTTTGTGAACTCTGGAGAGAGTGAATTGGATGTTTTTGAGAAATTTGAAAACATTAGAGAAGTAAATGTAAGTGAAAATGAAACAAGACTGATTTAAACTTCAAATAGTTCAGTTTGAAACACAGACTTCAGAGTTCGGATGATACAAGAAGGCTGTACTGTACATGATAAACCTCAGGGCATGGGGATGGATTAGGTGACCTCTGAAGAGTCATTCCAGCCCAGTGATTCTTTGAGAAGACAAATACTCTGGAAGATGCAAATCTTATCTGAAAGGTGTAACATGAAACCCATTTGTGGGATCCCATAAATAATTTGGGGTTTGCACAGTTGTGGAAGAAGGTTCAGTGAATAGCTGCCAATTGTTCTGGTATTCAGAAGATGGGATAGAAAGACAAAGGAATGGCATGAATACCACATGAGGTGGTTACATTTCAATATTTCCTATCTGAGCTGCAAGGTGCTCCAAAAAATGGATTTTTTTTTCAATTGCTGCCATCTCAGAGAGAATGAGACAATGCTTGAATGTCTCTCATAAAGAAATCCTTCTGGACATGGCTGTGCAAAACATTGTAGGAGATTAAAGCATAGCATTCCAGTGACTTGTTTAAACATATCTTATTATATCTCTTTGCAGCAATCCTTAAGCCCCAACCACCAAAGACTATCTCCTCACAGCAGTGACAAATTCCGATCCCAAACAAACCACCTGGGGCATGCTGAATTGCTAAACACAAATGTCAGAGGTCTATATTATTTCCAATATTCTTTGACATTGCTTATGATGTGGCCTCTGGCACATTCCCAACAGAAGAAAGTTCTGTTATATTTCTTTCAATTAAAGAATCTGATATAGCCACTAATCATGTCAAAGAATGTCTGGGGGAGGGAAAGGAAGAGTGGTGGTGTGTTCAAACGGGATGGCTCATGCTATCTGCAGGGAGGCACAGACACTAAGGGATCTGGCTGGGCAAAGGTTGGCACAAATAGGAAATTGCTACATGCATAAAAAAATACTCTTGGTTTGATAAAATCCTGTTAAAGCACAGAGTCAAGCATGTTACCACAGTGAAAATCGCACTCCTGGAACTCAGCATTCAGTAAAAATGATAGGAAAGTCTTTGGGATGGAAAGAATCAGCATATCAGGGAACGGGAGTGGTTTGGTAAGCTTTGTCAGAATCTGCCGCAGCATCTCACCTGAGCATGTGCTCCTCTGTCTGCCCTAGAGGACCCCAGCGCTGGGCATTGGGGTGCAGCAGGTAGCACATTGCTAGACTGGGGGCAAGTCCAACACTGCTGCATCTCTCTGGATAAACTCACTGTGGGGAAAGTTATAGTTCAAAAAACTAACAACATGCTGACTCGTGTTTTAGTGGTTCAGGACAACTAGGATTGCCTCACCTATTTGTGTTGCTGATCTTCAGGGAACGGTGGAACATACAGACCGTTCCCAAACTTCAAAAAAAGTCTGAGGCTCTTGTTAAGAGGATTTACATTTGGAAAATTTTGCCAGGTTACACAAGCAGATGCAATACTTGGGATATTTCTGCTTAGGTTTTCCAAACCTTCCTTCTCCAACATCCTCGTGGTAAGTAACATTGCTTAAGATGGGAGCAGATGGACCTTTTTACATAATCTTGGGTGAGTCTCAGGGATTTCTGACACTGGGGTCTTTTTAGGCATTGTGGCATCCAGCAAGAAAACAGCCCGATTCCCATGTGCAGAGTAGATGCTGTAAGCAGAGGCCAGCTGTGGCATTTATCATTTCTTCTCTATAACAGTGTGGTAATATATCTTAAAAGCCATTCACAACACACCTATACAGCTGTAACTGTGGCTGTATAATTTCTTAATCTTATAAAATAGTAATTCTTAATGGTATAAAATAACAGTATTTTTCAGTGGTGGGTTGTTTTGGGTTTTTTTGTGGTTTGTTTTATTGCGGTTTTTAAAAATAATTTTACACACAGTGACTTTTCACATTGACATTTTCACAGACTTTCAGCCCTGGCCCAGTGTTGTCTCTATTGGCAATTTTAGCATTGACCAACATCAGGGAGAAGCCTGAGCTGGCAATGCCACTTTCTCAGGGCTGCTCTGATGTTCTCTGTTGGTTGCACACAGCCAAAGGCAAAACCATGCAGCCTGGCTCCTTTCATGCATGACTCCATAGCCTCATACCTAGAAATGTTTTCTTTACAGAAGTATTCTGGCATGTATTCCTCATTAAATCAAGCACTGTTAATATGAGGGATCTGCATGACTATACAGAGGTGTGAGATACCAAGATTTTAAAATATTTTCGTGTTTTTGGAACATCTGTTTTAAAAGCAAGAGCATTAATTGCATTTTTCTCAGTGACAGATGTGATCTCACTGCTGGAGAGAAGTCCTCGGTTTAAGTACTAAGGTTTCTTTAGTGCCTAGACCTTAAAGTGTTGGTCAGGGATCAGTACTGTTGGTAACCTTGCACTGGAAAAGCTGACATCTCTAGGGAATTGAATATTGAGGACAGATGTATAAGCTATCGGACCATGTCTGTTTGTTGCAAATTCTGTGTCGTGCTGCACATCTTACATACATTAAGGAGCAAATGGGCTCATTCGTGTGGCAGCAAACTTCACAAATCAGAACAAAAATTATTTATCATGACAGGCAGGTGGTACTGCAGACAGAAATGGCTCTTGACCTTGTGGAAATGTGGCTGCAATGGTCTCACAGGGGCTGATTTTTTTCTCCCTAATGTCTTGAGAGAAATCTTCTGGTTTCAGTCAGCAAAAAATGTTTTTTAAATGGTGATATGTCTTAGGCGTTTGGACTTTATAACATACCTACTTCTTTGCATCCATTTAAGATATGAAGCTGAGGTGTTGGACATGTTGTTTAAAAAACATACTTTTCTATCAGAAAAACTACATCTGTCTGTGTTTGCACTAAATCTACAACACTAGCTATTAACAAGGTGCCACAATCCTCTTCCCAGAATCTCTGTGAAATTGGAGATAATTCTGTGCAGGGCAGACTTTCAAAGGCCACGTTTAACATCTCTAAAGATGCAGCCGAGGGGCTGGGGATCTGCTCGGCCGTGCCCTGGTGCCTGGCGCCTGTCTGCATTCTTCCTTGGGCAGTCCTGAGCCCAGTGGCTGGAGCTGAGGAGCAGAGGCAGAGCCCTGGGTCCTGGGGTGTGCATGATGGAGAGGTGGAGGCTGTCACCTATTCGTGTCAGTCCTGAGTGCTGGGTACTTTCTGATGTCCTGGATTTAAGGAAAATTAATTCACACTGGATCAGGTCTACTCATAGGACATGGGAACCTTTATTTGCAGCAGGGACCTGAGGAGCTTGGTGTGTTTCTCTTAGCAGTGTGAATGCAAAAAGATGGGTTTGTTCCCTCTCTGTTTGACCGGGGAAGATAAATTACAAATGTTGGTGCAAGAGCTGCTGAGCAGAAACTAGCCAGGACACTTATGGCTGGAAATGAGAAGATTTATAACCATCAGGGAAGGAATTTTACTTCCAAGAGAAGTGATGGTAGCACGAGCAACACCTACCCCAGGGCACTGTTAGGATGCGCTGGATGAATTTCAGAGATGTGTTAGGACACTGAGATAGGAAGGGGCAGGCCAATGCGTCAGCATATCCTTTGTATCAGAGGACAAAGTCTTAGTAGGAATGTGTCTAATACACTCACTGCTGTGCACATACAAGGGCTTTAAGAGATACAGAAAAGTATCTCTTTCCAAGGAATACACCGTTCAGTGCTGCAGTGCCTCTCAGCCCCCCTAGTGCACAGGGTTCCCACAACAGGCTGAGGCAGCTTTACAGTCCTTGTAGCAACGTGCGTAAAGGCCCTGACTGATGCTCTCCAGCAAGGCAGATCATAAACACAAGTGTCTCTGCCCTTGTCTCACATTCCTTCTCCGCTCCTGCCATTAGAATGGTCTCTAACCCACCTTTTCCAGCATCACCTCACTCCTCTGAGACACTGTGGTTTCACTGCAATTTCTGAAGAGCAGATGTTCTGTATAAATACAAAACATCATGGGGGGTGTGGGGGGGAAGCCAACATGACAATTTAGGTGTGTTGATGCGCAATTCCAGATTTTTTTGCTCGTGGATGACATATTTGCAAACCAGGGGTGCTGCAGGGGAGGAGGGAGGGGTTTGTAAACTGTCTGTTGTGGAATGAATACACCACTGAACTAATGAATAGAAACAAGATGTTTTAACCACCACCTAGAGAGGTTGCTGAGTGGCCATAATCAGTGCTCCCTAGGAGGTGGCCAAAATGTCTCCTTGCTATTCATTAGGTCAGAATAGCTTTCATTTTATAATGTGATCCTTCTTCCTGACCTCCTTTCTGTTCTTAAATGACTTTAGGACTATAAATTCCCTCCTAGAAATAGCATTATTTGTTTTACTGTCTTGCGTTTGTTATGGTCAGTTTTGATCTTTCTTTAGGAGACGTCATTCTGAATCAAAATGGAATTTAGTGGCAACAGTGTTTGGTACCCCTCAGTTTTTATACAGAAACACACTTTGCATGTGCTAAGATTAGTTTGTTTGCAAAAATGTTCCTGCTCTTTATAACCTGTATATGAGAAATGTTTCTGATGTATTAGAGCTAGTCATACCAACATTTCAGGGCTAGTTTGCTCCTGCTGCTTTAAATATCAAGGAAGGTTTTCAGATGGATCCCTAAGGCCTTGGCTACAAAACTGAGCAATACACAGCTCCGCGGGCACAGGCGTGCTTAGCACTCTTGGGACTGCTTTCTCCTTTTGAGCACACCAAGTCTCTGTTCCCAGAGATGGAGCAGGTGATGTCTAGCGCAATCCTGCTCCTCGCTGAGATCCCTGGGTTTTAAGGAGCTCAGCCAGCCACTGGAGAGCAAGGGAAAAGCTCCAGGGGTATTACACTTCATCAGCTTCTCTAAGTACTTCAG
Source organism: Coracias cyanogaster (assembly GCA_033124195.1). Taxonomy (NCBI): domain Eukaryota; kingdom Metazoa; phylum Chordata; class Aves; order Coraciiformes; family Coraciidae; genus Coracias; species Coracias cyanogaster. The sequence goes on along the minus strand of JAVSBS010015197.1, from coordinate 39,825 downwards.
GCAATTCCTTTTGGGACTTTGAAAAATTTGCATAATGGGTGTCTTTACATCCTTGTGAAAAACACTAGATCTTTTAAATTATATTTCATCCTTAGAAAGTGCTGGAGACTTCCAGCTAAACAACAGGCAGCTGGGGGTGTTTCCCAGGGCATCGAGCTCCCTGTTGCCTGCAAGTCCGTTGTGAATGTGCCTGTCCTTGTACCTAGACTAAAGGACAAACTGCCGTTTGGACTGAGAGCCCTTTTGGGCCTGCCCATGGGAAGAAAGTTTGGGAATTGCAGAGCCATTGCCTTGCAGTTTTACGTTCCACTTTGTATTGACAGAAAAGGAAAAACTAATAATCTGTAGAGAGGTAGAGTGGGTTTCTGTGCAAAAACAAATAACACGAAGGAATGGATGAAAACTATATACCAGAAGAAACAGCATGTCTAAAGGTCAGACTTTAGAATGTTAATGCTAAGGAGAGGGACAAAGAGTTTAGGAAAAAAGGCACAAAACCTTTGTGGGAAGCCTGATCCAAAACCCACTGAAATCATAACAGAGCAGTCAACTCCAAGTCTATATATATCGAAGTCCAGGAGCTTTGGCTCTGTGTGTTTGTTCTTAGCAGCTGGCAATGCTTGGAAATTCAGGTCTAAGTATTTTCTGGAACCAATGGGTATTGACAGAGCTGTAAGAAACCACAGCTGTATTGGCAGAGACAGTTGTTCATATATACTTACCAAAAGGTGAGCTGAAGTGGAAGCCCTATATACAGTTTGTCATAGTATGTATGTACCATTTACAAATATGATAGATATTTGCAGTTGTCTAGAGACCACTATGAGAACCTAAGAATCCATTGTTTTCTCCATGGTACTGAGATCCAACAGAGAATTTGCCTGCATTCTAATCATTTACAGGAACCCCACCAAAAGCAAAGAAAAAAGAGCTTTTTGAAAATTACAGGAACATGGAGTAACTAAGCAATACTGATAACGTCTGGATGCTAAGAATTAAACGGCAGGTTCAATATCAAACCAGTGGTTTGGTTTTCCATATTTCTCAGGAAGCAACTGAACTTAAAATCATTTTTGTTGTTTTAATGCAAGGGTAATGAATGAATGAATAAATAAATAAAAGAATCGAGCCAATCTGCAAACCAGCAGAGATTTTATGTTTTATTTTATTCTTTGTTTATGGGGTTCATAAAAGTTCAGTTTATGTTTTACTGGGTCTGAGCCTCACACACTTCCAGCTTCAGGGCCAGATGTGGAAAGTACCTAAATGCTGTAAAAAGAAGTTTGTAAGATTGTCTGAGTCAGATGGAGCTTGAAAACCACAGAGATCTCAGAGAGACTCTTGGGAAACCTCCATCTGACATTCCCAGATAAACTAGGATTAACTTTTAGATGGTGTGACCCAGAAGTTGGACACTTAGATTAGTAAGGTCTCCAACAAAATGTCCAAAGCACTCAGAAGTTCTCCCAAGGTTAAGTGTGGGGGAAGAGGAATTGTGATTGTCAAATAAATTGTATAATACAATGCTTTGTTTGTAGCTTTTGAGTTCAACAAGCACGTCCGCTTTGAAGATCAATTGTGTCCTGTCAAATCACTTAAGACTTAGTTCAGAGCCCATTTATATTAATAGAGTGACTCTCTTTGACCTAGGAAACTTAGATACTTCCTATAAGTTTTGAGACACTTGCCAGCCTTTTCCTCCTGATGTAATAACTGGGAATCAAGTCTAGAGAACACATTTGTTGTTGGTACATGGAGACGGGCTTTAAGATCTACTACAATTGCCAGAGATGTTCTCAGTGTGGTGTAGGGAGCTGTTCAGCTTGCCCAAGACAAACATTTGCACTTGATCAGCTGAAAGACTTGCTAGTCTTCATTGACTGTATAAGGGGGTGTATATATACGTATATAAACAAAATTATACTTCCATTTCAGCTACTGCTTAGCCATGAAAACTCCTAGAGTCCTCAGGAGTCTTGCTTTGTTCTGGGTTGCCCAGGTGTCTTGGGTATCCTGCTAGGATGTGTGCAAAATGTCCATCTCGGGGCCCAGCAGCTCAGCACCTTTTTCACAGCACAGGTGTGAAACCCATATTCAGGGTTCAGAAATTGTTTTCCTCCCTCTGTTCCCAGAGGGACATTCAGGAGCATTCCCAGAGCACAAAACACACTCTAACTACAGAACACAGCCATCATTTTCTTTTCCAGCACAAGTGGAGGAGTCAGTGATGATGCAATTGCAGGTGAGGTCAGGTAGATCAGTTAAGGTCAGATTTTGAAAGCTAAATCGAGTCAGACGGCACATTTTGCAGAAGTATGTAAGTGGTGTGTATGCCAGATTCTGGCTGATTACAACAAACTAGGTGAAACTGTCCTTTAATCCCTCTGAACTCAAATTTGGGAGAGTTACCCTCACTCTCACTGTGTTGGATTTACATGTGCAAATATATTTAGAAACCTGACCTAGCATCTCCTGTGCTCCAAATTAGTGCATTTCTTCCATCTTTTTTTCTGACTTAATTTTATGTTTTTTAAAACCTGAAAATGACAGAAAGGATGGCAATCAAAATTACTTGATAGAGCACAAATGTTGATAACCACTTAACAGAAAATGTCCCTGGCAGATATATTTAGTTTACCTGAGGGTTAATGGAAAGCAGTGTCCAATTCCAAGTGTTGACATGATTTGTCAAGTTTGCCATTCTATGTGTTTGAAGTTTCCTTTGAGGGGAACTGACCCAAAACTGTAACACTAAATAAACACCCTCTTCAAATAACCAATAGCGGTTTCCTAAATTGCCAATCAAATTGCCAAATAAATAAAGACATAAACTCTGAGTGTATTTAAGTCATGTTTAGCAGAACAGAACTAAACAAAAACATTCTTGTTAAAATGTATTTTCATTTCAAAGCCATTTTCCCATGAACATTCCAAATGTAAACAGTCCTAAAGATTTCTAAATTATCGTTGCCTTTGCTTCTTGGGTGGGTGGGGGGAAAGAATGAATCTGAAGCTACATTAGAAACACTGAAGTTGGATATGAAAGTCACAGAGACACAATACTGCATATTGTCATAATTATCACTTCTTTCTTAAAGAAAATAAACAAAATACCAGTTGAGCTGGGTTATGAAGACTCCAGAGTCTAAGCAGCATTTGAAATGGTCTTATGTTACAAAAGAAAAGGAAATGTGTCTTAGAATTTTCTTCACAGAAAACACTACGTCATTGTGGGCAGTGTTGACGCCTCTCAGTTTTAGCATAGACATCCAGGACTGGTATCTACCTTTTCTAAATCCTCTGAGTGAGATCTAAGGAAAGAGAAATTTTGCTCCAAATTGCTCTCTGCAGCCAGGGTTAAGCAGGAAACAAAAAGTGAGAAAGCAACAGAGGGAACAATTTAAAGTTAAATTTGGCTTCAAGTTTTGTGTTTCTGCCATGTCAGCCTGGTTGGGCTTCCCACTCCTCTCATGTTGCTCTCAATCCCTTTTCTGGTGTGTGAAATTAACCCCGTCTTTCACTTGCCATGATATTGCACTGTTCCCAATGTCCCATTGACACTGGGGGGCCACTGGGGAAAATGGAGAAATATCTCAAGGAGGCCAATGGTTTCTGAAATTCCTTTTCTCCTCCTGTTGGATTTGGTATTTTCATGGGATACCTGGCTTCAGAGCTATTTTCACAAGGAGGTGATTCAAGGCCCATTGGAGTTAACAGAATTTAACTAGCCTCAGTGAGTTTTGGATTGAGATCTTATCCTTTGGAGACAGTTAATTCTTACTTCAAATAGTCTTTCTCATTTAGATCCTGTTCAGATGATTGCTGGAAGATCTTGGAAATCCTAGCACCAGCACATTGGTGTCCCTAAAAAAAGAGCATGATTTCTGTGCAAAAGGATGCCCTGTAACACACGTAGCTCCATCTCTGAATTAACTCCAGGTTCCACTTTCATTATAGCTGGTGGGGCGCGTTTTGGCAGTTGAAATAAAAGGAGGCTAAAAGCCAGCTGAAATCTTTCTTGTATTGCAGTAGTCTTACATATCTCCCAAAGATTATTTTCATCAGGTGCTTTGAGAGTTGCCATAAGGGAACTGGAGCAGAAGCACTGTTGAAGAGTGTAGGTTTTGCCCATGACACTTGTTATTATGCTTTCTCAATTTTCAATCCATGTAGACTTTTTTTCAGAGCTAAGCCAAACCTGTGTCAGAAGGCTCTGCAGTAAGGGGCAGGAGGGCTGGCAGAAATGCCCAGCCTGGACAGATTTTATCCCCTTCTCCTGGTGCAGTGGAGGGCTCGGGCCTTGGCAAAACCTGCCAAACACGCTTTTTTTCTGAGTAGCCATGTTCACACCAACACCTTTGCCACCACAACAATGCCTCCCAAAGGCTGTGCATTCCTTGCACTGAACCTCCCTGCACCTTGACACCAACAGAGCCCACCTAAATGTAGGACAAGGTCCAGATACAAATTCAGCAGTGGTTTAGGCTCTCTCTCAGATGAGAGTTAAGCACTTTCTCCAAGGGTGCGCAAAAGTGGCCCTCTCTCACTTTCCAGATCGCTGGTGGCCAGGAGATGAGCTCAGGACGCTCTCTGTCTACCTCTTCCATCCGCTTCTGTTCCTATACTGGGATTAGTGTCACGGTGCTCGGGGAGATGTCATTCTGGAGTTTACAGAGTTAATTTTTCCTTCGCATGAATCAATAGCTATCATCACATGATGCGGAGAGTCTGAAACCTTAAATCCATGCCAAAGTGCTCTGCATGATGCACACACCCCTGTTTTGCCCTCAGGTGCAATACACAGTTTAGTGAGAGCAAAGATGCCAGTTTCTGTGCAGGTATTTCGCATTATCACTTAGATTTGCCCGAGGGTAAAAAGGAGGAGGGAATCCTCTGTTTCAAGAGGATATTTTAGTCTATGGGGCCACTGGGAATGTGTTTTCCTAAGTGCTATCTACAAGCAACAAGAAACAAAGGAGTGGAGAAGGACTCAAACCAGTCTTTGTCACACACAAGGAACACCACAAAGAGCACATTTATTTTTAATCTGGTATTAAACCACAAGAATTAATCCACAATATTCAAACACTTAAGCATTTAAGTTACATTAAAGCTCACTTTTTCTCAGAGTGCCTCACACAAAACAGTAGCTGGGAAAAAGCTGCCTTTTGGTATTCCTTCAGGAGAAATCAGGGGGCTGGAAATTTCTGCTGCAGTTTGGTTCAGTTATTAAAAAGTAATCAAATTTTAAATTCCCTGGAAAGTATGTTTCTGCCTCTACCCAGAACCACTGAAAAGCTCTGATGTTAGTCAGGATGGGAAGACTGTATGACAAGGAATCAGTAATTGTGATAAAGTTGGAAAAAATGTGAGTTTACTTTCAATTTTGTTCTCACCTTGTTTTCATAATGAGCCTTCATTTGAGCTTGTAAAGCATTTAAAACCTTCGTGCCTGGGCACATGAGACACAAGAGAAAGCCAAACTAAGTTAGAATAGCTGGGCAACAGTAGGGATGGGAGATAAAACTACCCCAAAGCACCCAGCTTTTGCCATGGGGCAGGAGCCAGCACACAGGCACTGCTCCAGAGAAGCTGGTGGGTGCTAAAAGAGCCCCTACTGCTCCAGTGGGAAAATCCCAGTGACCAGTAAAATGGGTTCAAGATTGGGACAAACTAGCATTATACACGTATCTTCAGGTTTTCCCTAAAATAGTGAAGACTTTCAAGGAAAGAGTCTTCTCTCAGGGTGTTCTCTTGCTTAGATTGAAAGGAAAGTTCTGTCAGCTGAGAAGAAAGAGTTGGCAGAAAATTATGTATCACAGCAGTAAATCTTCCAAAATGTATTTTTATAGCACCTTTTATCTGATATATTAACTCTGTGAGGCAGAAGAACCACATCATTCCACAAAAGCACTCAGTGGTGAAATGATTAGCCACAAATCACATTGATTCTAATTTTATATTCAGGATTGGAAATCTGGAGTAAGGTCTTTGAAGTAGTGAAGACATCCTGAATTTACACCAGGTCAGCATCTGGCCTCTAGCCTGAAATGAAACATGGGCCCTCCCACCCTATTTGGATAAATATTCTCTATTCAAAAGAAAAATATCCTTATGACGGTGTTTCTAACAACAGATTCTTGGCTTTGGTACATAGTTCCACTTGGTTTTGTAGTACTTATGAGGAGTTTAATTCTGGCTGAAAATTTGTATGCTGCAATCCAAGTTGAGAAGCATGGATATGAGGCTGGGGAGCTGTGTCATGACAAAGATTTTCTGCAATGTACGGATAAGTTTGACTCCATGTTTTGGTCTGAGATCCCCTCTAATCTTTTAGCCTTATGCTGGGTAGTTTAGCTGCTGTTAAAATGTAGCTTAGCTGGTCGAAGTCTGGGCTCTGACACAGGCACCCTATTTAGGAAAATGCCTGGATTTCTATTTTTAAAAATACTTTCAGTGGTTTCCTTCTTCCTCTGGAACATAGACTTTGTCCTAAAATCTCTGTGTGATTTACTCCAGTTCCCACCTACCCCATGCATGTGCTCCTGTGCTTGGAAAATGGCACCAAAATCATTGAGGTAACTTCATGGGAAACTGGGAATTATTTATTTGTGTTTTGGTTTGGAAAAGGCTACAGACACAGTGTGATTTCCAGGCAGGACCAGGGGGACCGTTTGTCAATTTTATCATTTTCTAGCTAGTTTCACAAAGTGTGTAGTGAATGTTAAAGAATCAGTGCGAAGCTTGGGTACTGCAGAGATGATAAATCATCATGTGAAACTCAATAGGAATTGTTTCTTTAGCTGTGTGATATGTGAAAACTGTGCTAGAGGCTACATCTCTCAGAGCTGCCCATTACCTAAATTCCCTTCAGCTCAAATGTAAATCCTTTTAAGAGACTAAAAATGCTTTGAAGTTGAAGAGTAGCTCCCGATGAGAAATATATATTTTTTTCTAATGTTGTTAGTCTTTTACTTCTTCCAGCAAATCCCTTCTCTCAGATTCTATAAGATACAGCTTAACTATAATAAAACAAGCCTGGAGTTATTAATATTTTTGAAACGTTCACCTCTTGATCTTTCACAAGTTTGATTGCTATTGTTATTCTTACTTTGTTTTTCTTATGTCTTGTCGTCTTTAATGTTGTTGGAGTGTGTGAAAGATGAAATTTGGGGAGAGCACATAGAGGCTGCTGAGCAGTGCTGGGTGCCAGCGCACTGCCAGGCCATCAGGACCAGGCAAGGAGCTCAGCTCCCTCCTCTGCCTCTGTCCCCAGAAAGGTTACGATAGTAGGATCTGAGGTGGAAACATTTTATACATAAAGGTTGTGCGCTCTGTGGAAGAAACCCTGTTCCAGGTGAAACCAGAGAGTCAGTTCGCTTTTGGAAAGCAATTCTTGTTGGCAGAAATCTGTACTTTCAGATAACAATTCTTCTAAGAATTTTCTTTCACAATTTTTCTTCAGGATTTTTTTTTTTCCATGGGGAAATGTAAAATTCTTTTAAAGGTTTAGCTGCATACTTCAGTGAAAAATATTGACTTTCTTATGAAGCAATTTTATGAAGTAGATGATTGGGTTGAAAAAATCCAGAGGAGAACAGTTTTGAAACTACTGCTGTGTTCCATGAGATTCCTCAAAACACACATGAACACAAACACACCCTTGTGTTCCCTGTATGACAAAATGTGGACAAAGAGTTCCCACTTGGATTAATAGGAGCTGTATGTCTAAAATGCCTGTGTTCCTAGGTCTTTCTCTTGCCGTAGAGGGACAGGCTTCCTAGAAGGAAAATAATACTCAAACTATTGAGAAACCCACAGAAACTGCCTCAGAGTATGAAAGCAAAATCACAGACTTGGTAGAAAGCATCACAAATGTCGTAGCATTAATCTTTGTACGTGGAGGACCTTGCTGAATGAATTTTTGACCAGAGAAGAGTAATGCTATTTTCCTGTATCATTTTCTTACGTTCACTTTGCATTCATTCAATGCATTTGCCATTAGGGTTTCTTCATCTGGGGAACTGAGTGTGAAGCTGTCGTGGAGAGGAGAACAAAGAGCTTGGAGAGCCCCAGTCTCAGTAGCAGAGAGTTCAGGTGACACTACCTGTGCTCTGTATTGCTGTGCTGTGCACGGGTAAGAATGAGACTAAGTAGATTTCAAACTTCAGATCTGAGCATACCCAAATTTCTGTGGTTTTTGGATTTTGCTCATTATTCTGCTCTGAAAAGCCAACATGCTTAAATGCCATTCTGGACTTTTTCAGTTTCAAGACCGCAGTTCATGTAAACCATGCAAGTTAGTGCTTGGACACCATTTTGCCTTAAAGGGATATTTTTAAATCTTGGGTAGTATTTCCTTTGTGAGATGAGTTGCTAAAAACAGAAATTACAGAATTTAGGATGGTTTTTCTGTTGTGGGTTTTTTTTTCCTTCAGAGGGCTGGAGGTCACCATGACTAACCAAAAAGGTATTCCCAGGTCCTGATACTGTTTTGCAAACTGTTCTATATTAAATATCATCCCTTTAGTGAAAGCTGTCAAAACACTTTCATCTAAGCTTCACCGGTAGAAAAATCTTAGTGATGCCACATAACAAACATTATACAAATACCTGTCAGAGTTCATTAAATCTCCTCTGAAAAAATTATTTTCTCCTGTGCTTTGAGTATTTTAATTTTTTAAGGCATCATTTCCAAGCACTCTAGTGGTGATCTGCTTCTGGAACAACTAGATCTCATTTTCATTAATTTCATGGAAGCTTTAAAATATGGAATATTAGACAGTGTTCTCCTATCCCTGTTTTTATTGCCTTTATGTTATTTCAGTGACACAAAAAGGACTGACTATTGCTTCAGATGAAGCAGCTGCAGATGCTTGCATGTCCATTTAAAAGAGCATTGTGTCCATGCTTGGGGCAGAAGTAGATGGAAACTGAGTATAGAGGCTTTGGGCAGCCTAAATCCTGCCACGGCTGCTTCCGTGCCAGCAGACTATAACAGCATCTGAAGCAACTTGCCCATCTCTAGCATTCATCAGTAGCAGAAAATCAGCCAAGATCAGGGATGTTCTGGCTCATGAAAGGACCTAGATTCCAAATTAGTTAATCTGGATCATTTATTTATTATAACACTTAGAAACTCTACTTTGAGAGGGCTGGACAACACACACAACCAAAAGACGGTCCTATTCCAGAGGCAGGTTCCAGATAGCAGGTGAATAAAGGCACAAAATTCCTGGGAAAAATTAGACTGTATTGGTCTGCAGCACCACCAGGGAGCAACTTCTTCTTTTCTGTCATATTTTCTGTAAGAGCAGAACTAAATAAATTGAACATCGACACATTTGAGTATGGGAACAATGCAGGGGGAAAGCCTTCTGCTCTCAACTCAAGCCTTGTCTAGAGGTTAAGTGTACTAATGTAGCAAATGAAGATGTGATTATAGCCCTGCAAAACAGTGCTTCAGGATGCGAAATGCCCGCAATGGAGGTTGGGGTTGATATTTCGCTGCTGGTTTGCTAGCACATGCCAGGGCTGTAGGTCATCCCTCTGCATCTTCACAGAATCAACTGATTGTCACAGTTCTCCCATCATTGCCTGGGTAGTTATTACCTTTCTCTAAAATTTCTATTGTGCTAGTAAAGCTAGGAACAAAGCCAGCAACACTTCAGATGTAATTAACCCTGCACAGCCACCCGCTCCCAGCACTGTGGCTCTCTTCTCATGCACAGGTCCAGGATTTCTTGTCAGTGGTGAAGACCTCGCTGGACTTTGAATGCAGTGACATTTGCTCTGAGAACAGATTGAAAAAATGACGCAGAAAGTTCCCAGAGATCTAAAAGCAGAAACATGTGTTGGAACATGAGTACAGGCTTTTTCTTCTTAACTAAATTGAGCAGTAGGAGATAGGAGTTTGGGTGACCCCTTCCTCACAGTGGGTGTTACGCAGACTCAGGCTTTAAGCACTTCCTTAAGGACTGTCAGGAGACTGGGATATAATTCAAAGAGGGCAGCACAAGCAACAATGTCAAGGGAAGGATTTTGTGTTTCAATTTAAGTGAATCCATTTGTTTTGGTTTTTATGGGAACAGCGCTGTGACTCTGCAAGAGTTAGAAATGAGCTCAGCAACTGGAAATTGAAACGCAGAAATCCTATTGCTCCTCGGGCTGAGGTTTGTGCATCGCTGTTGTAATGGTTACTTCAGTGATCCAAGGGATGGTATGATGCTTCTTGCCTTCACATTTGAGATTTCTTGAAAAAGTGGGGCATATAAAGATCTACACATATAGTTAGTCAGAATGCAAAGTAAAGATGCTTCCACAGTGTATACTTCAAACAGCAAATTTTCTAGAGGTGGCATGGTAAAGTAAGCTGAGAGGCCAGTGCCAAGAGAGGTGGAGGAAGCCACGTCTTTACTTAGTGTTCCTGTCATTGCCTCTGCAGCCAGCCAAAGCTGTGCTGGTTCATAGCTCTTCCACCTCTCCTGGCAGGTGTTTACAGGCCTGGTACCAACAGGAACTTTAATAGCTACTCATTTCTACCTAGAAAATTCCCTACTAAACCTCATGGACAAAGGGGTCTCCATTGACAAAAGGGTCTCCAAAGCTCCAGGTTTAATCTGGAGTAATTCAGGAAAACCTGGTTTCACATGATAGTTTATATGCTATTAGATTTTTCTTTTCCTCTCTACAGATTTCTGAAGTTTTGTATTTAGGAGTAATGCTCCTTTTATTCTAAGACATACACAGTTTCATTGTTTTTCTGTTCAGTCTCTGTATCCTGTGGTGGTAAAACTTGGAGAGTCTGCTAACCAAGCTAGGAGAGTTTTCCAGGGTACTGTCGAGTGGATTATTTATGTCCGTTACAAAAATAACTGGGTTTCTAAGTATCCATCTTGTGGGGCATTCTTAGCTCACTGTAACATTTTCATCATGAATAACCAATTAAAAAACTCATCTTCCGAAGCTGTGTTAAAATGCCCATTTGGGGAAACTGCAAACACTAGCACTGTAGTGGATCTGCTGGCAAAAGACACCCAAAAAACGAACTTTAGAACACATTTCAGAAAGTCATGTGTTTTTACACGTTCTAGAAGTCATATAATTTATTATATGGACCTGTTTCAATGTTTGATTTGACTCCAAATTTCTAGCAGAGGTGCCAGTGCAAATGCTACTTCACGTTTGTCCTGGTTGTCTCAAAATAAAGCTGTCTGAAGTAGGGTCCAGGGCCCCAGATCTGTCCGTGCTGCTGCAGCCCTCCAACCACATGAGGATGGAGCGAATGTGACCTTTCTCAAGTGCTTCGATGCGAATCTGCGGGACAGGAAAGTCCCTCCCTGTGTAAGTGAAGGGATTGGATTCGACACCTGCCCACTGAAGTACAGGCTTTTGTGACCTGGCAGAGAGCATTTCCAGTTTGCTTTGAAGAGGCTAATGTACTTCAGCTGTTCAACGCCTATAAAAGGCAGGGCATGTATTTTGGTGCTTGAATAGATGTAGGTTTTTAAGGTCAAAAACCAGCATGGATTTCTGCAAGGAAGATTTTCCTGAAAAGCTATACGGCTGTGAACGTATGGTTTAATTCAAAACTCAAAGACTGGAAGTGCAAGACATTGAACTAGTTTCTCCTTTGACAGATATTTGCCCTTAATTATTCCTCTGCCCATCCTGCCCACAATATGAAGGGAAGAGGTGTACTGGCAGGAATTCTGGAAGCATAGCACCGACCCCTCCATGACAGCACGTGGGCTGGGGCTGCGGGGCAGGTCAGCCCCTTCCCTGGCACCTCACTGGGACTTGCTCACATGCCCCTCCACACAGAGAGTCTGCTGGGCAAAGACTTGCTTCCAAAAAGCCCTGAAAAGCCTGAGTAAATTTGTAATTCCTGTTATTGGGACACTAAGACGTTTAAATAAAGCCCAGAATCACATGGAGTGTTCCAGTCAACACATTTTTGTTGTTCATTTTAAAACATTCTTAAAAACATTCTACAGCCAACAGCCATTGCTTCCTTCCACATCAGAACATGTAGGAGCATCTATTTTATTTGGGAGAAAACAAAAAATCACACTAACTTGATTTTCCCTTTGATCCCTCACATTTCCTACATGCTTTCTTCTCTGTTTATAGCATCTGACATAATTCCTTTGGTCAGATTTTATGCCTGAAGTCATTTAGGCCAATTTTAGCTTCTTTTTTTCAGGGCTTTGACGTCTCAAGCAACTTAATCTAGGTCAGTAAAATACCTGCTGTTGAAAGGAATTTTCTTGAGTAATGTTTTGATGTCAGAAGGGCCTTCCTTGGCATGTGCAGATCGGAGGTCAGCAAGCGTGTACAGTACGGAAAGGGCAAGCCACTGCTTGCTAAATATTGGTCAAAAAGAAGGCTGCAATAATGTATATACATATTTTAAATCCTGTCAAATTAATGGCTTTGTGATTTTTAAACAGCTGAGGTGATGTACTGTAAAAATTCTGGCAATGGTTTCTTTGGGGCAGAATGTGCGTATTAAATGCTTGGGTTCGGGATCACACCGCAGAAGTAGCAATTACACTGGTTTCAAATAATTCCCAGACCGAATCTAATTGCTGAGTTTACAACAAAGTGAGCCCAGTGAGCTCACTCGTGAGAACAACCACAGGATTTGGCCCGTTGATAGCTCATGGCAGGAACAAACCTGAGGCAGTTAATACCGACGCTGCTGACTTTTGCATCAAGTTCAGAGTTTCCAGTTTCCGCTTTTTTATGACTTTAAGGTGCATTTTTAAGGACCCATATCATAACACTACCAAAGGCCAGCAAGGGCCTTGCATGGCTGTGTCTCTTGCAAACACCTAACAATGGCACCGGGGCTGAGTAACGAGCTCGGTAACCGAGGCAGACATACCTGCTGCTGTGACTCGGGGAAAAGTGAAGAAAAATAGAAGATGTTACTTGAGCACCATAACTTACAAATATTTTTTTTTTCCTGGGTTCATATTTCATGCTTGATTTAATTTTGTGTCTGAAAAGGGGAAGCTCCAGTTGAAGCTTTTCCTATTGCTGGGGTCAGCCATTTGCAGAGACCTCTCTCCTGTACCTACCCAGCTGTTTTCACAAAAACTGAAGGAATTTAAATAACTTTTTTTCTGACCTTCTGTCAGATTCGATTAAGAAGGGTTCAAACATAACTGGGGTGGGTCACAGGTATAAAGGCAAAATGTATAATTGCTCTTCATTTCCAAATGACAAAGAAAAGGGGGGGTGCCTACTCTTTTCCCTAAAGTTTTAGAAAAAATGTTGTGAAATACATTTATCTGTTTCCTCAGTCATTTCAAAAGAAGAAGCACAAGCCAATATTTCAGCACTAGTTTAGAACGTCCCCTGAAAAATCTAATTTGAATGACATTACTGGAAACTAAAGTGATTGTGTATATGCTTATTTAGCTCATCACTGAGTAGTCTATCAGTAGTACACTAACAAGTAGTGATATTTTTGCCCTTTTAAATTGACTTGCCTTAATTTGTTACATTTGGTTAGCTGGTTTCTAGTGGATTAAAGTATGACACAATGGTTCTCAAATTATGCTCTGAAGAGCATTTTTTGGTGGGCTTGATTGAACCCATGGTCATGAGACGCTGTTTTCTCTCATTTCCAGTTGAGAAGTTGTATTATGAGACTCTAAAAATATATTCACATGTTTTCATGAAATTGTTTCTTCATGGTAGCAATTGTTACAGTTGCTGTGTTCATGTCTTTGATCGCTATTGGGAGGAGTGGTGGCTTTTGTGATTGGAAATGGATGAAGAACAGAGCCAATCCAAATACATGTTTGCATGAGGGATGTATTTTGTGAGGCAGAGACAAATCTATTTACATTGTGTATTAAGGGCAATATGTCTCACAAATTGTTTTTGCCTTTTCTTCCTTCTGTGAACTTTTGCAGTAGAAAGTTTTACTCAATTCAAGTATTTTTAAACTTATGAAAATGAAAGGTGTGGGATTTATCTCTGGGAAGGTCTTACATATCTGCATAAAATGTTTTGGTAGGCAAAGAATAACTTAAATTGTAATCATTGCATTTTAGCAAAGATCTCTTTTATTCAAATATTTCTTCAGGCATCTGAGTTATGTAGGAAGTTGCCAAAACAAAGCTTTGAAAATCCAGAGTAAAACACCTTTCTTTCTGCTTTCTCAGCTTCCCTCTTTTAAGAAGTGAGATTATGAGAGGCCACCATTCAGTGAGTTTCTCAGCTACCACTGTCTTTCAAGATAAGCAGGATCAAAAAGTCTAATAAACTAAGGAAAATGTGCATTAAATAAATGTTTGCATATGTAGATACAGAAATGTTTTGTACCATGATTTTAATAAATGAAAAAGAAGAAGGTGACTTTTTCTTTCCCACTGCTTGTTTCAGAGTTCAATTTTAAGATATTCATTCAGTCCTGAATAAGTCTCTAAAGAGCTTTTTAACTAGGACTGGTCAAAAACTGATTTCTCTACCCTGAAACCTTTCTGAGATATGCTTAAAAAATTCCACTCCCAATAGCCTGAAAAATTCAGGCTCTACCCCCTAGAATTATGTATCTGAGAACACAAACATATAAAATGGAAGTAAATGGAAATAACTTACTACATAATGTTTAAACTGAGTAATTTTTAATAGTATAGTTCAATTCAATACCTAAATAAGAAGAATTTAGTTTTAAATTTGAAACAGATATATTTTCATTTTACACTAAGTGCAAGAACTTCCCCCTTACAGCTTCACAGTGTATTTTTAATGTTAGTTGGTGTTTCCTGGAGATGGTCACCTGGGCTGAAATCTTTGCTAATCAAGGAATAAGCAGAATTCTCTAGGATTTATTTCTAAGCCTTGTTCTTTTCTGGGGGTTAAAAGTGAACCTTCCTCCTCCTTACAGCTATAAACATTGCTGACTCCATGAAGAGAAATCTGTTTGAAAGTGGCTGAATAAAGTCAAGAAGGTAAATTAAAATCATCTGCTTTCCAAAGCCTCTCTCGTCTCTATAAAACAATGCCCTCTCCTGCCTCCCAGGCTGTGACTAATTCTCTAACAGTCCTTTCATTCCAAATAAAACTCTCATGTAGGCTGACCATATTTTAATGAACAAATGCAGTGAAGATTGACTTTACAGGATTTTTTTCTCCTCTGTATTTCAGTGGCAGTGAATGCGCAAGGGACAGAAAGTGGAGAATACCATTCTCAATGTAGATGTTGAAGGATGGTCAGAGTGTTTTTTTACTGCTGTGTAATTTTAACATAGCTGTGGGTCATGGCATGTGTACAGTTAATTGGAGTTCATAATGAGGAATGTTTAGTACCAGTATATATGTCAGGGATCTCTGTGAGGAAGCATGTGCTGAGGGCTGAGGATGTTCCTTAGAAAACCATCATATCCCTACTTTGTTGAGAAGCAAGATGATGGGACTAGCTCCAGAAGGCTGTAAATGAAGGGCTGGGGATCTGTCACAACCCTCCCCTTGGAGGCCACAGGATCAGGAGTGTCCCCAGAGGGCTGCAGATCTTCCCTGGAAGGGACACAGAATAACAATAGGTTATTCAGCTGCCTGCAGCTCAAAAATAAGATGGATTTCTACCTGGTTGGATTTGCCTGGTCAGAGGAAAGGATTAAAAGGAGGACAGTGTGGTCAAACCTGCAAAGAACCCATGTCACTTAAATCCTTGTCATGAAAAGTTTGATATCCTTGCATATTTTCACAGTGAGCTCTACTTTGATGTTTAAAAACGCTAATCTCCCTTTGGAAGTGCACATCAGGCACTGTCAGACCTTCTCTCAGACACTTTTAAGAGGGAAACCAGCTCTTCTGACACTTGAACCGGTTGGTGAAAGGGAAGTAACTTACTTGAAAGAATTGAGGCATGTTGGCCACCTCAAATTCTCACAAGTTTAACACTTTTTAAGGCTGATTTAGCCCAAAGTAACCAAACCTGCTTTTCTAGTGACTGCTTGCAGCCCTGTGACCTATTCTTCAAGTGTACCTTTCTGGAAATTAGGGAATCCCTTGAATCATCAGTGGTTATGCAGACTATGTCTTCTATATGACCTCCTTTACCACTGAAAAATCACAAGCCAATTGTAAATTGAACCACAACAGCTCTTTTGATTTCAGTAGTTACTTAAAGTTGTGTCAGGATAAGGACAAAAAAAAAGCCACCTCCATCTTTTTATTTTCTTTTTTCTTTACCCTTTTATTTATTGATAGGAGATCTTGTTAATTTGAGACCCCTTTGGCCAGCTCAAGTGCCAGAGCATCATGTAGTGCTTGGTAGCTTGATTGCAGGGCACTTTATGGGGAACTAGGAGGAAAAACACTTTTTTTTTTTCCTTTTTAGTACACCAGTGGCTGGTGCAACACTGAGCAGACACAGCAAGGAATCTGTATTTGGCCCAGGATTTGGTGGTTCCCTTGCTGCAGGGGTAGCTAGCTGGGGATCCACCATCCCAACCACTGCTACAACCAACAGACCCATCAAGCGTGCAGGTTGCCATGGCAAAAGATGGAGCCAGGAGGTTGTGCACCACATGCGAGGGTGACTATGGGTGCCTGTGGCGTGCTCGGTGTGCTTACAACATTCTAGCAATGGCAGAAAACAATGGGAATCTGCTGACCTGATGTGTCAGTAGTGCGAAATTCATGTTGCTAAATGCTGCCTAATAGCTGGGGTAATAAAAACCGAATTACAGATCGCAGGGGGAGTTCCCTGCCAACAGGCGCCTCTTGAAGCCAGCAGTGCCTCAGACTGGGCAAAGCGAGTAGCCGGGCTGGGCATTTGGTTTCCTCTCAGAGCTGGTTGCTTCCTGCTGTTGCTTGACCAGCAATCCTCTGACCCATATCTGAAGCCATGTCTGTGTGCTTGGAGTCACTGTGGCCAGCCCAGGCTTCTTTCTCCCACTGCCTTTTAAAAATCTGTGACTTTTCTTGAAATGGTGGTTCCTGGGCTGTGAAATTGCACATAGTTTTTAAGGGCAAAGAGCTGCTTCTGCAGCCACATCTGGTCTCCGAAACCAGGGCTCCTTTGCTTGTAACTCCCTCATTGTTTTCCTGTTGGCTGTTGGGGATGGGGCTGGGTGTGATGGCATGGCATTTAAGGAAAATATAGATCCTGTTTATGTGGTCAAAGCACACAATTTTTCTGCCTGAAAAACTTAGATGGTTGAAGCTGCAACCTGAATTCAAGTGATTTTAAAAGACTATGGAAATTTTAAAGGGATTTCGATTAGCTCAGGATAATTCCTCTGATCTTCTTCAATTGGAAGTGCCTGGTTTAGTTCCTGTGAACAGGATCCAAGATCTCTTGTATGAAGGAAGGGTCTTGGGGGGGGATGAAAAGCAAGTAAAATCTGACATTTTTATATAATGTTATATCCTTAGAAGTCCCCACAAACATAATTATTCCAGTAGTAGTGACATTTGCATGCAAGCTATGATCCTACAGAATTTTTTTCTCATAGTTTTTGATTCTGCTTCGACTGATTCTTGTTTGTTAGCTCAGCAATGTCCCAGATGAGAGAAGAAACCTGTATATGTCTTCCACTCCCCCATACACAGTTTTCTTGTTCACTAGCAAACCTCTCAAGCTTTGTGTTCATTTGTTTTTATTAGCTATTTGCTCTTGTATCTCTTAGTGCCTCTGCAGGGTAAAGGTCTAAATATTCAGAATGGTTTAAGCATCCTTGATTTGCTGGTTGTTTTATTGCAGCTTCAGTTGTGAGAGCATTACAGGAGTAAACATGTTGGCAGCCCATCGAACTTGTGAGGCAGTACCTTGTAATGTCAGCACTGCTGTTGGCTGTGCAAACCCAAATGGCTTCTTCAATAACATTTCTGACAAGAAAAATCACTGACATAAATGTAGTTGATATGCTTCGAATTTAACATCTTGTCTCTTGGACACAGTGCCTGAGGCTTACAACACAAACAAATCAGCCCTTCATAAGGAGATGCTTATGTGCTAAATCCTTCTTTTCCTTGGCTTTGACAAACATCAACAAACATCTTGGCAATAAAGTGCAAGTGATTACATGTTATATACGGGCAGCAAGCATCTAATGCAGCGGAGGGAGGAACCATATCTGCTCCTGATGAAAGCAGAATGCTGAGTATTATGCCATTAGTCATGTGAGCTGTACCCAGCACCAGCCTACTGGTCAAAACGAATGCTGATGCCCAGAGGTGTCTTGTCAAGGCTTGGAAAGCACAACCCCTAGTGGGTGCATAAATTGGTGAGCAGGTGTCATACCTTCACTGGGCCGCCTTCTAAGTGATGACCTGTTCATTTAAACGCTCCTTTGCTGCCCTCTTCCCTTGTTCTCCACCATTCATGACTCAGATTGGTTGAAAAGGACAAATGCTTAACAGAAAAAAAATAATTGAAAATAATGTCGTATTTTTGCATTCTACAATTGTCTCTGTGGAGACAGTAATTGGTGTTTATTTTAGTGGCTAATGTATATGTCTGGAGTGATTTTTTTTCATATTACAAGTAGGACATCACTTACACTTAAGTTGCTTGTCTTACTTTTCAGACCAATAAAACTCCCACAGATGAAAGCTTGTCTCACGTAAAAGAACTGTTGAAAATGTGTTTCTATGGACATAAAATCTGACGTGATGATAATCTGAAACTGCTCACTCTCCAAGGATGACAAAACTCCAGCAACTTCAAAGCAAAGAAAAAATTGCCAGAGGGGAAATAGTAATTAAAATTAGATAACCTGTATGAAAAGCATCCAATTTGTAGTCTATAAAAGCATTTTAGAACCACAGTTCTTCAGCCCCAGGACCATAGCTGTAATAATTATCTCAGGACTTTCACAGTGGAAGCAAAACATGTGAATTTGTTAATGAGTCAGTATGTAGCAGTAAGGAAAAGACTAACTACGGAATACAAATGTAAAGACTGCATTTCTTGTTTTTAAGCAAATGCACTGTTTAAGTCAGGTCTAAGCTTCAGTTCCTGTGAAAGTTCCCCATCTCTTCCTGAGAAAGTGGTTTTGAATGGAGTGAATTGGCCTTTTCCATGCTTGATCTTAGCCAAAAGGCCAAGAAATGTGTCACTGAGCCTTTCAGATGGTGTGGTTTTGTCTCAAACCATTTCTACAGGAATATGGAGGAACCTTCGACCTGGCTGAGATGGTAGATTTATTCTTTTTTCCCCACTTCCCAGCAGAGTTTTTCACCTCTCTGGTTTGCAGCAGCTGACCTATAAACCTGTCACTTCTCCAAAGTGACTGTGCTGCTCAGGGCTGCTCTCCCAGTGCGGCAGAGATGAAGGCTTCCCCATTACTGTGCCGACACCAGGCAGCAAGAATATTGTTTCCAGCAAATTATTCTATGCTTCAGATTAGGAGAGCATGAAGGACTTCTTTGGGAATTTGGGTTGTTGTGGGGTTGGAGGGCAGAAGCGCGATGGGGAGAGATAGGCAATGGAAAGAAAAGCCTGAAGACAAATATGAAAAGGAAGGAGAAAGAGGGCAAGAGGAACAGGAAGATGGAGAGGTGGAAGTGAGGAAAGGAAAAACTGCGCGTGAGGAAGAAAAGTAACAGTGGAGGAGTCAGAAAACCCATGGTATTTACATGGATTGGGACTTAATAGAAAAGAACACCAGCCTCAGGTCAAATAGACCTCATTTCTTTCTTCCTCCATTGCGCTATGGCAGTAACCCTTAAAGTTTGAAGAGTTTAAGGCTTGATGACATCAATACTATCAAGTAGAGCAGAATTCAGGGAGTTTTTAAGGCCAAAATAGCCCTTTCCATCTGGCACACTGCAAAGTGTGCCATCAGTAAGATCTGGGAAAACCCTGCTAGAATTTCCATAAGGAGAATGTCTCCTCATCTGGCATGTTACCTACAGCATTGGTAGACCCAAGGAAACCCTATGGTGTTATGGCAGGATAGCTTTGCTGGAGATTAAGGGCTTTGGGGGAACAAAATGCTCTATCAATGCCCAAGAGCATCTGAGTCCCTCTCATTCTATTTATTGCCAGGTCTTTTCTCTTTAATATGGTAGTAAAGTTTGGGATCCAAAAGTACATCCAGAACTACCTGCATCTCACTCATCTTTGCTCTTTCCAGGTCTGTCCTATAGATCAGATCCTGTCTCCTGCTCTGTCCTCATTCAGCAGCTTGTAATTTTGGTTTCTGAATGAGCTGCAGAGAGCAGTGTAGGTACCCACCATAATCACCTCCCGTCACTAAGAAGCTGACAGATCAGAGACGTTAAGAGAAGAAGAAGGACTGGAGGGAAAAGTAAAAATAGCAAAGGTGTGAGTGGTGATCTTCTAGGTCTGAATCTCATCATTAGCCAGGGCAGACATCACTTTGACTTAGGCTTAAAATAAAAAAAAAAAAAAGGACTAATGTACATGGTTAATTCCCAAGTGAACCATTTTATTACCTTTGGTAACTTCACAATATGATAATCATCAGGAGGACTAGATTCAATCTTTTCCAGTTAAGAAAATAGGGAGGAGGTAAATGTTTTCTGTGCCTTCCTCCACATGACATGGTAATCCACTGTGTTGTACCTGACAGTGGGGAAAGCTGCTCATCTTCCAAAACACTCTTACATATGGCCTATGCTTGCAACCTTTTATAAAGATAAAATATTCATTATATCATTTTTGCTCAAGGCAAAAATACTCTGGTGATCTGATTTAAATGCGTGGAGTTATCTTATGCTGGTCTCTATTTAAGGGAGCGGTGACGCCAGGTACTGCTATTATTAGCACTGTTATGAATGCTCTTTATGCTCTGTTGCAACACTTTTTATTTAATCTAACATCCTAAGGCACTTTATGAAAAAAAGTTGTTCCATATCAGTAGTGCCAGATGTAAGTAAATACTCTTCCAGCCAGGTATTTACCCTTACCTGGGAACTGCAGGCTGCTGGCTACTGCATGGACCTAGAATTGAACAGATCTGGATCCCACTTTTAGCTTTTGTAAAGATTTGTCCAAGGATTAAAGGTTGTCCAAGGATTACAACTATTGGGAGAATAGAGAGATGGTGAAGCAAAGGAGTTAACAGCCAGGTTTTTAACCTTTCTGAATCTTTTTATATAAGGAAGATGCTTCGTGCCTTCCTTGAGCTCCCCACCACGTTGTCAGTGTTTGAGGCCAGAATCAGGGGACTCAGGTGGAGCAGAAGAGCTCTTTGAACTGGAGATACACAGCCCCAGCACAGTGACTGTTGGTTATCAGGCAGCCCAAAATGGGTCAGGAGAATTGTTGGAGCCCCATGAGTCATGACCAGGCACAGACTGGAGGGTTCTTGTTCTCTCTGGTCTAACTAGGACACCATGGCTAGATCCCAGCTCCATACCAGACCTTGACCTGAATGTCAATGCATCCTACTTTCCAAACAAAGGAAATGCAGAGGGAGGTGGACCCAGGTAATTTTAAATGGAAACAACAGAATCATGTTTGTGTCTCTAGTTGTTACAGATTCACTCAGACAGCAGGATGAGAGATAGAAATAAGGACTTTTCAAGGATTCTTTATCAAGTTCCCCCTCAATGATGCACACCAGCTGGCATGACCTTGATGCACACAGAAAAGACCATGTAGCACCACTGTCAGTGCATAAGTTTCTGAGGAACTGTGTGACAGAGGCCATCAAGTGAGTCTCCTAAGCAGGAAGAGCCATGGGACTTACACACATACAAACATACATACATGCATACATACATACATACATACATACATAAATGTGACTTAATATCATCAATTATAGCAGCATGTGCCAGAAACTTAAATATCCTGGTGAAGCCTTCCATTCAGGAAACAGAGACAGCAATACATACCTGCTTCAAAGAGGGTGATTTTAATGATGCCTAATTAATGACAAATATATCTCTGTTGTTTATTATTTGTTGCTTCGCTCTGGCCTGGAAAGAGGTATTCCACCGGGCTTTATTATCAACCTTCCCACTGCTCCACATGAAATATGGAGGGTCGTACCAATCCCCTGAATCATTCACTTAGCAGCATTTTTTGGGTTTGGTTTAGGATGTTTCTCACATTCAAGTTGAGGCTGGTTTGATGTTTCGCTCTTCAAAGTTATTCACCACCCAGCCCTTTTGTGGCTCCATTGAGTTCAGAAGTTGGCGCTGGAGCCATGTGTTGTATCTGGGCTTTCACAATAGCAGCCAAACAAATTAATCTTTTCCAAAGATGCAACGTGGAAGATTATTGCGACTTCTATTTTTATGGCAGTGTTTTTGCTTTACTTCACACTCAGATTCTATGCTTCATTCTGTGCCGTTTCCTTGTCTTGAGTACTCCTTACATGCTAAACCTGTAATACCTCCTAACGGTAGTCCTATGAACCAGGGCAATATGCCAGTTTAGGATTTTCTATGAACAAATCTAAACTGACCTGCAGCCTTGCTGGCATTCTCATTTCATGGTACTTTTCATTTGAAGATCAGACTGTAGGTCCTTAATCTTTTAGTTAAAAGACTAGAAATAGAAACATGGAGCTGCCTCACATTCCAGACAGTCAGTGTTACACAGCATAAATGATGGGACTGTTGGATTCAGAGAGCAGCGATAAATAGCATTGAGCTCTTTTATGGTGCTGTCCATTTGTGAACACTCATTAACCACATCAACTTTCCCAGATGAACAAAAAGGTTAATGACATTATACCTTCTTTATACCTAGTTATATAGCTGAACTATATGCAAATCCAAGAAATGCTTCCTCTGGGCTTTCCCCACTGTAATTGTAGCAGACTCTCCCTAAGCACAAAACACAGCCCCAGAATTCATTCCCACCTGACAATAACGTTTCCTCCCTCACAAGCCGGAGTTAGTTCTGGCCCCAAACCATTGCTGCACAAGTATTTACTCAAGTACTGACATTTGTATTTGCAGTGGGTGCGCAGGAAAACACATGTGTTGGGTGAACCTTTCTCACTCCACTAAGCAAGAACAAAAACCTTTTCCCCTTTTCTTAGCCACGGCAGGACTCCTGATTTAAAACTAGATGCCAGCCATCTTTTGTAACTAACACATGACCTGATGCAGCTCAAGTCCACTGTTGGCTGAAGGCAAGATGCTGCAATGGACTCCACAGCCTTTTGCATTGCCCATGGGCCACAACGTTACCTCGGAAAGAGCTAAACTAAGAAAGTCACTTCAATAATGAGTTTCCTCATGGCCTGGACAATGTGGAGCACCACTGGTGGGAAGTTTGGCTCCCTGCTCCACAGCAGGTCATTGCTGAAACAGGGATGTGATAAAAGAGGCAGTGTAATGCCAGAAAAGGTCTAGCAGCACCCAGGACAGCCCAGCCAGAGGGCTGCCAGCAATCCTTGCAGCTCTCCAGGTGGGCTTCCCCCAAGAACAGCACCAGAGGTCACCTGAACCCTTCCACTCCAGATGGTCTCAAGGGGCAACTGGAATCGCTCTTCCTGATGACTCAAGCAGCACAAACAATGGGGGAATCTCTCCTCTTGTGAATCACCAAAAATGGAAAATATTTGTCTTAAATTAAAGATATAATCAGTCTACAACCAGCAAAACTTTGTCAGCACAAGACTAAAACATTCCCCTTAATCCTGTCCTTGCTGAAAGAAGTTTATTCAAGTATTTATCTAACCTTGTATTTAACCAGGAAATCCAGCTGAGCTAATCACTTTCTGCCAAAGAAGTATTTGGGCGCTCGTCTGCCATGACATTTTTGAGTGATTCTGTACACTGTGACCATTCTTTTAATGGTTTAATAACACGCAGAAAGAGACACGCATTTTTCAATGATGTTCCTTCACAAAATCAAAGAGCCTTGTCATCAGAGAAGACATCAGAAAATGTTATGCATTATTTGTAGAGGTTACACCTCGAGATGAAAGGTCAAGAGGTTCTGCCTCACATGCTTTGTATGGACCTTTTCTTCTCCTGTCCAAGTTCACACTGTGTCATTCTGCACTTTACATCTTTAGCCTGCACTAATGTCCTCTTCTACGGAGATTTCAAACAAGAGGTTCCTTTTTGTGCCGTAACACCTATGAGTTTGATGGCTTGGTTACCTCTAGTAATATCCCACCTCGGAAATAACACAGCAATATGTTTTGCTGTGTATCTTCTCATAAATAGCAAGATATTCCCTGTGTACAGATGCACACGTGCTTCCACACTCAGTTTTTGATAAGTTTATGGGTAGAAAGAGAGATTGAAGAAGTTTTACTTTTCAAAAAGAGGAAATTATATGGATAACAGCAACCCTGTGAACACTAGTTTTGTAGTTATTCTGGGTAGACATTTGCACACAAAAAGTCTCAAGGGCAGTTGCTTAGGAAACTGCCACTCCCAAGTCTGTAACACCAGAGTGGGCATCACATGCCTCGGTTTCCCTGCGGGTGAAATGGTGGTGATTGGACTGACCTCATTCAAGGCCTCTGGATGAACAGTGCTATGTACATCTGCTCCTAGTCCTGGTGCACTCTCCTACCACAGCAGTTGCAATGGGAGCAAAACCAATCCCAAATGACACTTGGATTTCACTACGTCGTAACACCTCTGTCTGTGCAAGACTCACATGTTAATATCATCATAAGAGAATAAAAAGAAAAAGGCAGACACTTGAGACTCATTCCCCTCCTTGTCCCTTGGAAGAATTATTCAACAATAATAATTGTCAAATAATTAGCTGCCACCACCCTCTCCATTGTCCCCTTCAAATCACCGCCGTGCTGAGTCACACTGTGGTGAGAACCTTGCAAGCTCTGGGTGTCCCCGGCGTCCCAAGGCACATCAAGATGTCCTCAGAGCAGGTCCACATGGACCTGCCTGACCCACCCCCGAGCCACCCGTGCATGTGTACAACCATCCTGAGCAGCACATTGTTGCCTCAGTTTCCCCTTAGACACCAGTGGGAACTGAAAGGCTTGCAGCAAGCCCTCCGTGCTCTCAGCACCTTCCAGGATCAGGCCTTGAGTCTGAAAGTCGTGCGGACGTGGCCACAGTGAAATATGAAACAGCTGAATATGCTGCAACTGGGCACATTGTCTTCAGATCAGGCCCTGGATGAATTAAAACCAAGTGTGTGATCTGAGCATGCTGAAATGAACTCCAAATGAAATTAGAGTTAGCTCTCTCCTTCGCAGGGAGCACGGGATCAGATTGTTAGGCTTTAATAAAGTGTGGCCAGCATTTTAATAAAGTGTGGCTAGTATATTATCCAACATGCTTTTACAATTACTGCAGAAATGGGGACAGGAACTTCATTAACGCTTTACAGGGGAAAGAAAGCTGTGCTACAGGAGATGATATATTGCTGTTGTGACTGTAGGTGCCCTCCATTTAAGAAAAGAAGGAAAAATTCAGGGGAAGGGAGTAATTACACTGTCAGCAAATGTGTTTGTGTTAGCAATGAACTATTCCCTTCCAAGTCCCACAGCCACCGGCAGCCCACATCGCAGCACAGCAAATTTCTAAGGCAGAAGGTGACTCCATAAACACAAGAGCTGTAATATGAGAGACAAAACTCCTGAAGGAGCAGGGGTGGGGGGGGTGGGAACCCCACATGCAGAATCATTTACAAACTGTGTTTTCCAGGCAGCTGCAACCACCACTGGCAGGATCCCACTTACTGCTTTTAAAGCGGAGGTGAGCAGCTTTGATAAAGCACAGGTGAGATGTTTCTTCTGAGCTGCACGTCAGGCAGGATTAGCTCCTTGGCAAATTATCAAAGCCAACTGGTAGCGAAACAAGTTGGGACTCTCCTACAGTGGCCCTTTAAAACTAGGTGTAACTTCACCTAAAACAAATGAATACAGCGGGGGTGTAAGGGGACTACGGAAGTGATTAACTCCTTCATTAACTCCCAGGCAGGTTACAGTATTTTGTAGAAAGCAAGGATGTCTCAAGAGGCTTAAGATGGTGTTGGGTAAGCTAGAGTGAAATTCAATGACTGGGAGAATTCTGTGTAGTTTGAGGACTCAGTTCAGGGTATTAGGATAAAGGGAGGACACCATGAAGTAAAATGCTTCATTGGGTCTTCTAGGGCCTGTCACTGCTCAACTCTACATAAATTTCCACGTTGCAGGAGCAAGCTCACAGTAAAACACATACAAGGTTCCCCAGAGTAGGGAAAGGCTGCTCTGCATCTTGGAAAGAGTAGTTCTAAGTATCTGCTGAGCAAGTTAAACCATCCATTGAATCACTGTACAAAATGCTAAGACAGATTTTTACACTGTTTTGAATTAGAACAGCTGAGGCACTACAGGAGAAATCCACATATGAGGAATCATTAATTCCTCAAAAGAGTCAATGCAGTAGGTATCTCTAATGCCTGTAGACAATAGTGTAGATAATCATGCTCAGGCTCAGAAATGCTGCCCTACATGTCTCCTAACAATTTCCAAATTTTTTATTTTTGTCTCACAGTAGCAGGAAATACAAACTACTGTATATGCTCGCAGTAAGCCCACGTCCTCATGTGGCATTCCGGCTACCCCAACAAGACCATGCAGTCTGCAGAACCTCAGAGTGTAACTAGTTTTGTAGTACCACAGATGGGAAAATCAGGCATGCAAACCTGGATGTTGGGCTGAAAATATGGCTTGTTAGGGATAATGAAAGAGACAGGAGGCAATTAAAAAGGAGAAAAGTGACAATCTGACAACACGCTCAATTAATGTAATCAGATTTCACATTCACTTCATGAGTAGTAAATCAAAGCCTAAGTAGGAATGATATGAACTTTTTAATATTAAAAACTATTCCCATAATATGCAAAGTCAGGGAATAGTAGTGAATTTCTCTCTGTCTGTTGCCGATCATTAACTGATTTAGGATAGACCTTGTTGAGTAATTACATTTAATAAGAGCTTGTCCATACAAGCTGCTATCAGATGTCATTTTACACAGTTTCAAGCCAGATACAATGGGTTAGATGTACACATTAACTTTCTGTAATATGGTACTGGCTTTTTATGGGAGAGGGGTGGGAAAATTCAAAACTGATTATTGTGTGGCTTCCTTTGAGACAGTTGTATTTGATCTAATTTGATTTATAGCTGCACATTTTGAATGAGCAGAAATGTCTCGAGGGGAAAAAAAGAGGTTTGTTACAGTAAATGTTCACATTAATATATTTTCACCTGCTTTCTTGGTGGGCTCCATAGTTGGCTCTATTCATTACTGTTTGGGAGTTTTCTGTATAAAAAAAGGTACTCTTTATCTTTTTGCTCTCTCTTGTAGGGATGTAATGAGCTTCCCACACCCTCTGCAAGAGGTGATTGTGTAACTAATCTATGCTGGCATAACAACGTCTTCATCTAAATTACTAACATTGCTAAACATAAATGCAGGACAAAGGCAGATGTCTATTTTTGTGAGTAAAGCACAGCTGTAACTCTTGGGCAACTTTTTCCAGGTGGTCCTAGAGGATAAATGTGTTGAACCTCAAAGAGAAGTGAGTACGGAGGTTAGAATTTCCACGTCTTTTTAGAGAAGTGTATAAAAGTTTGGGTGCTAATATTACTTGAAGGCACAAAACCACAAACAGTTTTCCTGGTTGCTTAAGGGCTTCTGGGTCTCCCATGTAACTCAGTTTAGCCTTTAAGGTATTGCCACTGTTTTTCTTCAGCAGTGAGACATGGGGAGATGAACTAGTGCCTTTTCTATCACACTCTTTCTAAGAAAGGCATACACACTTAAAAAGGCATAAGAAAATGTTCAGATGCAGTGCTCTACACATCTGAGCTACCCACTCTGCAGTGTGACGATTCAAGGTTCTTCTACAGTTTAAGCACAAAATTAGAAAATTAGTGATTTTGGGGCTGTCTGTTGTCAATGACATTCTGCATGATGGTTGGGAAGGGCCATAGCTTTGCAGTGAATCATTACATAAAGTCTTTCTTCAGGAACAGTTTCTTTTAGGAATTTACTAGCATCTGCACTTCACAGACTGCCAGACCCTGTGAGCCAGGCCAGTATAGAGCAGCACCACAATTTCAGGTGACTTGTCTCTGCATCTGCACCCATGTGTTATGCGTCTGCAGGGCCATGTGCTGTTTCTGATACCAACGGGACAGCAGGCTGTGCGTACCAGCTCTTGAGTGATTCACACCACTTACTCTGGTGGATATCAAACAGCTCCTGCTCAGTCTCCCTTTTAAACAGCATTGCTGATGGGCACCAGGGAGCCTGCACAGCCTGGGAAACAGGGCAAGCCACCCAACTTCTCCTGAAAGCATGGAGAGGAACAGAACATAAATGTCTGCACCTGAAAACAATAATCAAAACACTCAGTACAACTCCATCCCTTTCTTAGGTGGGTTTTTAAGTTCAAAATGAGGCTCTTCTGCCTTATCTAACTCAGGTAAGTCTTATTCACTAGCACTGCAAAAACTTGTTCTGGTTTAATCTGGCACGATCTCATCACGTGTGTCAGTGCATGTACTGTCTCTCTGATGCCATGTGACTGCAGCGGCATGCGTTTGCCTTGCTGAGGGAGATCTCAGACACAAACACTTTCTGCTTCATAGTATGGACTTATTTTTGTCTAAAAATGTTTTCTGGGCATGTTTTGACTAATCTTCATTAGGTCAGGCCTGCTTTTGTTCTGTAGGTAAGGTGTGTGGGGCTCCTTCTCTCAAGCAATGATGCAGCATCCACGTGCAGGACACAAACAACTC
>JAVSBS010015197.1:0-10683 GCA_033124195.1 Coracias cyanogaster | reverse complement strand
CCCGTCTTTGTTGCTGATGCTCTGAAGAAATGCCTCCCAAATTAGGTCTGGAGCTGTTAGGTGGTGGTCAGAGAGGTGATTTGTTCTGCTGACGCTGGTTTGGATATTTTAGTTGTGTTCGCTATTCACTACAAATGCAGAATTTACGTAAAACCAGAGGAATAGGCATGTATTTCAACATAAAAACGAGGGGGCAGATAATATATTCTCATGTTCTCTTGACCTGTTTGGTAAGGTTTCTGTTGAAATTTCCCATGTTACAGCAGAGTTTGTGGTGTATTTCAATGTGTCCTGGGTATATCTCTGAAATAGTCTGAACAAGAACACTTCTAAATCTGTGGGAACAAGCTGGATTGGAGGTAGTTATTGAACTAAACTCAGTCAGTACTTGCTTTAGAAGAAAACTGCTTTTTTTCTTTTGCTTCCTTTTCCTCCTTTGAAAAGCCATTTGAGGTTTGCTCTGCCTTTATTGACTGAGCTGACTAATGTGCAGGAGGGATGAGCTGAGTCTCATCAGGTCTGGAGATGGACTAAAGGCAAGTCTACATGTGGTGTTTCCTCTGCATCATAGTGTACATCTTAAATGGGGTGAAAATTTTCCACAGTTCCTGTATTTTTTTTAGTCTTTCCTTCCCTTCATCTCTCTCTTCCCCTCATTCCTTTCCTTCCAGATAGGTAATCTTATCTGGTATTTTGAGAGGTAAATGTTTTTTCAGCAACAAAAAATAATTTTACAGAAAGTGTCTGCTTTTTTTTCAAAAAGCATTATTTTTAAAGGTTGAAACTAAACCAATTCTGTTGAAAATAAAAATAAGATTTAATCCAAAAGCCTCTGAGCTTTCAGTGTAACTGAAAATGTTTGGATGGTTGAAATTCCTGCAGAGGATGTAGGAAAAAAACCAAAAGTGTTTTCACTATCTCTAGTAATTCCAATATTTCACCTCAAGGGGGAAGTTAAATTTTTTGAAGTTGGTTTTTCCACAGCAGTTGTTATGTGAGTCCTCTCATGCCCTCTTTCTCTTTTTATTCTTTTCCCACAGTTTAAATTGAATTCTAATACTTCTTGTCTTCCTCGTCTTTTTTCTAGAATGCCCAAATCTTGCTGTCATTTTCCTTTTCATGAAAGGAGAGGGGGCTGAAAAGGAGACATACAGCTGAAAATTATAGTTTTTAGCAATTAGAAATTAAAAACATTTTATTGATAGAGCTTTTTGGTAACACTTAGAAAGAAAATTGTTTCCCCTCTTCCAAAACTTAATAAGCTCTACTTGAGCGTTTCTTAGATGGTGTGTGGATTCAAGGGCTTCACATTTCATCATCATCCTTAATGAGCTTGAGGTGCCTCTAATAAATCTCAGCCCTTTTAATGAATTCTTTATAGCTCTTAACTGCTTCAGATAGAGATTGGCGAGTGTAACCGGTAGCTCAAAATCTTGGCATGTAATAAGACGAACAGCCCCATCCTTTCCCTCTGGCATCTCATCTGAATTTCTGCAGTGGAGATAACCAAGAGTCTGTTACTACTATGAAGTTTGTGAAATTTAATTAGGAAACTAATAAAAGAGCTCTCATAGTACTACAGTAACCTAGGAGATATTATGTATTAAGAGCTTCTACCAATGGAGCAGGATTGCATGTGTTAGAGACCTGTTATTTGAGCGAAGGCAGTTAAATGCTGACCATTTCTCTTTCATAAACCATTTTCTAGTAGGGTTAATACTGTACTAGAAAGACATGTTTGTGCTCCTTGAATGAGCCATTTATACACCGTTGGTGAGCAGAGGCTGGGATATTAGATTCAAACACCACTCACTCTGGAGAGAAACGTCAGCCTTTTTTTCTTTTTTCTAGTTTCCATTCTTGGTCATGTTCTCAGTTAAAAAGGGCCCATTTTCCAGTTCTAAGTCCAATGCTCTGGAAGTCATCCTAGCAGAAATAGAGCTTTTGTCTTTGGGCTTTTTGGAGGCGGAGATTGGGACAAGTTGAGCCAGCTGTAGTGGAGGAGCCATAAATGAGTAGAACCAAACTAGATTTATGACAGCGGATCTTTCTGCAACATCTGCTCCTGAACAAATGCTGGGTGTAATATGTCTAGACCTTCTCTTTTCAACTCAGTGGATGTCAGGCACTAATTTCAATCAAGGGAGTTTCATTTTTATGCAGTTACTTTCAATATATCTCCTAGTCAGTAGCTTAGATTTTATTCTCTATAAAACATAGTCTGGTCAACTAATCTGTAAGTATACACAAAATACAGCTAGTCTTAGAATTCACCAGAGAATAGGTTAATTATACCTTGAGAAGTTTTAAGATTTCAAATATTTTTCCCATACCACAGCAGAAAACCACTCATCTTTGTATGTGTTCAGATCTTTTTGGTGATAAGTCAACTTACATTTGAAAATGAAAAGCTGCTTCAAATAAAGAACTTTTTTTTCAGTTCTCAAAATGCCAAACAAAGTTTCTTTGACCATTTCAAAACCATTGTTTTTAGAAGAATAATTGAAATGAAAAAAATCTACTGAAGCCATCCCACCCCTCCTAACTATATCTGTTTGGGCAAAGCAGCATATTCCAGCAATAATAAGAAACCACATTAAAAAGTATTGACCAAGTCTACTTAATATTTATTGTTCTTTGATAACTGAAGAGAATAGGAAAATCTTCTCAGCAAGGCGCCATGAGAAGGACTTTCTTGGAGAACAGTGTTACTGAGAAAATCATAGCTCCATTACGACCTCCTCAGCTGAAGAGCTGGCCTTTTGGCCCCTCAGTAAGTGAACACTGAAGACTTCTCTGCACTTGGTGGAAGCTCATGGTAAGAACGCTTTATTGTTCAGGGCTGTAGATAGCACACTAAGCTGAAAGGGAGGCAGTTGTATCCCCAAAACACTTGGATTGCAGTAGGCTGCTGAGAGGGTGGTATATGTGTTTGAGCAATAGCGTGATTGTTGGAGCATTCCAGTGACAGATGTTGTTAAACTGATTTATTATCAACATAAAGGTTGTTCAATAATAATAAAGCAATGACAAATCCTCACTTTCTGCTGAAAGGCAGCAGCTCATGGCCTGTGGCAGGCAGATGACTGAACTTGTAAGATGAATTTTACAGATTTCAGCCCAACAAAGTCAAAGTGTTTGAGTTTTAAAAATAATAAGAGAGATCTTTAGCATACTGCCAGTCCTCAAGAATAAAATACTCCTAAATGAACTATATTTTCACAACAGCTCATAGCATTGTGCTGCTGATTGATAAGAAGTTTCTCAGCTGTGGTGTGTTTGTGGTACAGGAAGTATCTTTAGCTGGTTGTGACAAGGGAGTCAGAACTCTATTGTTAGATCTCGTCTTGCAGAAGTGTCAAGTGAATCATTTTACCTTGATGAACAATAGTGACCTCATTAAGGTGCTGTGAGCAGCAACTGACTAACGAACACTGCACTGAGCTCCTTCAGCAAGGCAACAAGTATCTTTAAGTCAAGAAGTTTATGAGCATTTGACTTCTCAGACAAACCTTGTGCTGAACCAATGGCAGTGTTTGACCAACACATCATTAAGACTTTGTCATGGTTAGGAAGGAATTGTGTGGAATTAAATGAGCTTCCTGCAGGCTGAAAGGCTCTTGGGAATGTTATTTGATTATGGAGCTTGCTGCCTCAGTTATGGGTTCAAATTCAGCCTTATTATCTCTTACTGAAAAATAACTTATCTGAGTTTTACCTTGTCCCTACTGCAGGGGCTTTGCTCCAAATGGAATGTCCATAACAGGACTTAAAGTTATCTTTGTTGTAAGGAATATTTGGCCCTGCCATAAAGAACCAAGCATGAATATGAATGTGCCATGGGCATCACCTAAGAAGCAGATAATCTCAGAGCAAGGATGGAGTTAAACTTCCATCTCCATGGTATAATTAGTAAGTGAAATGGGCTGTTTGTAATTATGATGATACTAAACCTGATAAAATTTTTGGGCCAGATTCTCTCTTCATTTACACTGGTATGAATCAGGAAACTATGAGAGGAGATCTTGGCCAAAGAGCTCTGCAGATAAACCTCAGGCTAAACAAGATTGAAATCTTCCACACCCATGATACCCCTCCAAATATCACTCTTGTTCTTCTGTTAAAGGCCAGGTATATTTATGGTGCAAACCATACAAAGATTATTGGTATTAATTAATTAATGAAGTTTTTAATCTTATCCTCCTCAGGAGCATTTAAATAATTTATATACCAAACAATACCATTGAAAAAGTTTCCATCTGTTTTCTATCTTTTCCAAGAAGTTTTTAGACATTGGCCTTTTTCCCAGGAGACCATGTCCCTGAGGAGGCATATCCTGACCAACATGCCATTCAAACTATACTAATTAAGGCATTTCTATGTGAGTCACAGGGGCTTTCCTCTTCTTTTATAAGATATGAGTGGTGCTCTTTGGGGAAAAAAAAAGATAAACCCAGTCAGTGTTAATAATGAGCAGGAAGCATGATAGCCTATAAATTCACCTGATTTTAGCTGATACAGACAGAACCATAAAAGGGCTAGACTGTCAAATGATGTAAATAGCTTAACCCCCCTGACTTGCTGATGAGCTGTCCTTATACCTTCAAGTTATAAAGCAAATAAATGACATCAGTAAATCTGGTATAGCAACGTAGCTTTGCATGTAAACAATTTCAAGCACTGAACAGATTCAAAAGCCAAGTGAAAAGCTATTTATGAAAAAATTAACAGGAAAAAATCTAAATAAACAAAACCTTATTTATTTGCAATGCATAACTTCAGCAGTTTTATTTATAACAAAACCTCAGTTCTTTTAGAGATAAAAGCTGTTATACAATATGTTAACACAGTGGCTATCTAGCAAGTTAATTTTATTTACTTAAACACTTGTAACTTTTCTTAACATGTACAAAGGGATGAGAAAATCTTGATTGCTAGGTGTAATTACTCTAAAGCACCACTCTCATACCAGTTCTAAAGAAGACATTAAAATAGGCACCTCTCCCACAGTGGGCCTCTCCACTCCTAAACTTTTCTCTCAACTAAAAAACCAATAACAAAATGTACTTTTGTACATTCTGTATACTTCGTACGTGACCAGCAACATTGCAAAAAGTTAACAATTAAATCAATGGCATTTAAGTCATAACAAAGAGACAATGATGAAAAGTTGGTCTCTGTCAAATAGAATGAAGTTTCTAAAAGTTGTCTATTAGAAAGGGGATGAAGCTGTTTGTGAAGAAGAGGGTATATTCATTCGTGGAAAAGGCAACAGAAGATGACATCATAGCAAGGGATATCAAAACTGCTATACCAACTCAAAGTTTCTGTGGTTTTCCCAAGTTCTGAACTTATCCATACAGCTGTGGTTCCAGTTCAGGTCAAATCTGGAAAGGAACTGTGTCCAGAGCTAAACTTTGTGCCTAAGGGCACAGGAATATCACAAGAGTAGCTGATGTTGCAAAATATTATTTGAGACTACAAAAAAACCCAAAAGCAGCTCATAGGATTTTGCCATTCCTGCTGCAAACTCTACTGGTGGTGGTTTGGTGCAGCCTCAAGGTAGAAAGGCCTCACTGCCTCAGAGGCAGCAACTTTTTATCATTAAAAATTTTTTTTTTTTTATTACTTCACCTGTTCTCCATCCCTCTGCAGAGTTATCTTATTGCTCCTTGTCCCTGGAGTCTGGCATTTTGATTCCTTTTCTTGTCTCCCAGGCTCGGCTAAGAAGATGATATGAATCATGTTGTAGAGTCAGTGCACCAGACTGATACACCAGGGTAGTCTGGAAGTCATTTCACAAGTCTCATTTGGATCCATGTGCTCATGCCATACACAGACCTCATGAGAAAGAGAAACAGGGTTGGGGGGGTGATATGTCCAATGCCATGAGAAGCAGTCCCCCTGCCCAGACCCGAGCAGCACATGTTCCTGCTCCAGCCTGGCAGGACCAAGTCCTCCTGAGGCAGCACAGCCCAGGTTTGTCCCTGGCCTTGTGCAGTTCAGACTTTTCAGCACTGTCACCACAAACCACTGTCAAATCCTTGGCAATTAGGAAGCAATTGCTGCCCAGGAAGCAGCGCTCCACGCAGGAATAAAAGAAACAGGAGGGGCCTGTATGAACTTCAGACAGATTTTAACCAAAACAAACCTGGGCACAACAAGGCAGGAATTGGTTCTGCCAAGTATAAGAATGCTTTGATTTTGTTTATTCTAGGGCCATTCAGGTTTAGCTCTAGTCTGTGCTAGACCGGGACATGATCTGAAGTGGCCCTCTGGGTTAAAGAGGAAAGGCATGAGCAAAGCAGCAGCCAAACCTGCAGCTAAATGCCCTTGTCCTCCTACCCCATCCCTAGCCTGAAGCTGGGGAGGGCAGGTTGCAAATCAGCACCTGCCCCGAGGGGAGCCCTTGGCCAACAACGCAATCGTGGGCAGCAGGCAAGGATGCCCTGGGACTTGGGTATTTCTCCTTCCTCCACCTGAGGAGTTACATGTCCCAGGCATGGACGAGGGCAGTGGTAGGAGGGAAAGGACTTTGTTCCTTGCCTCCCTTTGAACTGGCAATTCGCATCATCCTTCTAGGCTCACACAAAAGGGTCTTTGGTAATTTTGTATTCTATAACAATGAGTCTGGTATTTCCGTAGCAATGCATATTGTTATAATCTCTCTTTGCTTTGTTTCCTCGACATATTTTTTTATTAAAAAGTCTTCCCAGCCTTAAATAAGTACAGAATAAGTGTGGTCATTCTGGGAACATGAGAGGCCTGATTATCTGACCATCAAAGCCTATGCTGTAAACAGGATACTAGTAAACAGGAACTGAACTCCATATGGAGAGTTTGTGGTTTTCTTCAGCCTCTGTTTGTTATGTCTTACATCCTGTTAATTATAGAAAAAGAGCTGGAAAGTTGGAAATAATCTTTTCTCCAGATTATTTCCAGCTTCCCTCAGATAGAAGAAAATGCAGTGTAGTACTGTCTTACCTTGCTTCCTTCAGATGTAAAGCATTAAGACAATTCATTCCAAGAGGATCACTTTTCAAGAGGATTATAAGTAGGTTTTTTTTTCTTAATTACAAAAGGAAAATTAAGATCTTAGCATCTTATTCAGGGAATGCTTTCAATTTTTAGCACAGTTTTTTAGTGTATTCTTCAGAGTTTGTCTGAGAACTTTTGATACCTTTTAAAGACTGTTTGTATGACTGGTATAATTCACATCTGAGTAGGTGGGTACTTGGAATGAAGATTTTGTTGCACAAAAACAAATGACAAAATTTACTTTAAAGTAATAGTTTTCAAGTTATCTGTGTTGTTAGGAGGTCTCGCTAATAGTGTGTCTTTTCTAGCATCACTTGCAGGTTGACCATGCATCCAGAGAGGTTTTTCCAGAGCTGGCCAAAGCAGTGGTCATAGTAGACAACTAAGCCTCTATTCCCACTGCTTGTTCTTTCCCTTTGATTTATATGAATGATTGCCCATCCTTCCAGCATAGCTCAGTCCAAGGTTCCAATATTTGCAAATTGATTCAGAAGCAAAACACTGAAAAGTCTTTATCTCTGAGGTTTCACATTTTGAGGTACATTCCCCCTTTTTTCTTAAGAACCTGCTTTGGAGTTTTGGTGCCTGATGGAGCCACATCAGAGGAATGGTGTAAGGTGGTCCTGCTTTGTTTAGACCTACTCTTATCAGAATAGGCTTTGGTTTTGCAAAGCCAAAAGCCAAAATCTGTTTGGTTCAAGGTTCCATGTTATCTGTGATGAACTGAAAGTACCAACCACTGCTTATGTTTCTTAGACAGCCCTGAACCATAGACCACAAATAAATCTCCTGTTACATTATTTTTCAACTCTCTGCTCTCAACACTGTTTCTTTAAACAGCTCTCTGATGCTAACCATCTGCTCCAAATTGCTACACCACTCTTGAGCTCTGTAAGGCCAAGTCTCCTGCACTTTACCCCCAGCAGCAAGCTCTGCATCCAGGCTCAGGCCAAGTCCTCCCTTTGCCATGCAGAGCCTCAGCTGCTATCAGGTCTCATCCCCACAGGGAGGAAGATGGGAAGACTTCTTCTGTCCCATATCCCCTGGGCTCAGGGCCTTGCTGCACCTCCAGTCCTGGATCTGCCACTGGGAGAAGAAAATAATGTCGAGATTTTGAGATCAACAGAAAGAATTAAAGAAATGTCAAGAGAATTAGCTGCTTACAAACAATAAGGTTTGGATGCTATAAAAATGCTCAGTACTGGCGTAACTCTGCTCCCATTAAACTCAAGGAATAAATATCCTACAAACTTTACCAGGAGCAGAGTGTGGCTAGTGCTGAGAGCTTTTGAAAATCCCACTCTATAGCTGCGCCCACTTTATGTATCCATTCTAATGACATGATTAAAAAAATACCAATGGACCTCCAAACAGTTCTGTGTTCATTTTCCAAAGCAGTTTGACTCATCTGTAATCATAACCAGACTTCCAATTACACTGGATTTTAATTGTTCTCCTTTAAGGATAATTACTAGTACTCTGAAAAAAATTACTATGAGTAGCTGGTGATGAGTAGGAATAGGCATCCTAGCTTCTCTCAGTCTATTCTGTCATTTGAGTTACGAGGGATGTAATTGGATATGTGACACCCAGACAGCGAGTGGTT
Organism: Coracias cyanogaster; assembly: GCA_033124195.1. Classification (NCBI taxonomy): domain Eukaryota; kingdom Metazoa; phylum Chordata; class Aves; order Coraciiformes; family Coraciidae; genus Coracias; species Coracias cyanogaster. Next base: position 2,039 of record JAVSBS010015197.1, on the reverse strand, counting down.
TCCAGGATCTGAGAGTGCTCTGTTTCAGTTAATGTGTTAATTTGGGTTCCATCTTCTTATTTGTTCTGCTTTGATCTATCATTTCATAAAGCCAAAGCACCAGATTATTAAGTGCGTGTGCTTGATTTATGTGCAAGACTGTATTTGCATACACATTAATATTTTTAAAGTTTTGATCCAAATATCTGCAAGCCATGGTATGGAGTAATACGAGTTGTAATTTCACACTGCATGGCAACAACTGGTGGGAATAAAATTGTCCTGTGATTTGGCCATATTCACATACCAGAAGCTATTTTCCATTTGGAAATTTTGAATATTGCCAATTGAAATATATCTGTAAGCAAGCTGTAAAGTGAGGCATGGCATGAGCTGAAGGGCACGGAACAGCAGGCTGAATCTCATGCTCAGCATATCTAGACTTTAAAGAACATGACATTAAAATCTCAGCAAGCAAGACTTATTCCTCCTTTTGCCTGAGAATAAACAACCAGGGACTTTATCTCCTGACTAGGAGAACAGTTAAGACCGAAATTTGTGAAGTGCTGCCTGAGTGGTTATATTTGCTTTTGTTCACAGTATGGAGCTGGTTTTTGGCATGATTGTATTTATATTCACCTAGTTAAAATGCTAGTAGCAGGATTCTGCTGCCATTTACCCTTAAGCACAGATTATGCAAGTGTAAGGAGAGTGTCGTTCTGCAGACTGGGTCTTTAAACTTTTAGGGCTCTGAAAAGTTAAATTTTTCCTCTGACACATAGCCCAAAGGGGTTAGCAGAGTTGCTAAAATCCAAAAATGATTGTACACCTGTAGTACTTTCTTTTTATAGTTCATGGAGGATCCTTTGAGACATAAAGTAATACAATAATGTAAATATAATCATATAATCCTTTAAGTTTTATTATGGTAATTATATGTATTAGGCAAGTATTGTTTAATAATACTGTTTTTCTTCAAAGTACTCCACAAACTTTGTATTACAATTTATTTTTAAAAAGGTTTCCAGTGGGAATGCTGACCCTTGGAAACTTGTAGTTTTGCTTGTAAAATATCTGTTCCAGTGATACTTTCACCCATCACGGTGAAATTTAGGAAGATTTCAGAAAAAAAAGGTTGGAATACCAGCCTACAACTCTGCCAAAGAGATCTCAGCCAGTACAGCTAAAGGGTGGAGGTCTCTGCTTCAACCTCTGTGCCATGGCCTTCAGCTGAGGAACTGGGACTTGGCACTATGTTAAATAAGTTGCCCCATGAGCTATCAGATAAGATAGATCTCCATTTCTCTGGTTGGAAGTGTTTGACTTTGTTCATTGCTAGAATTAAAGGCTCTGCTTGAGTTAGTTTGATTTCTGGTTGACTGGTTGGCTTCAGAGATGCTGGTTTGTATGTGCTATGAGGAATATCTGCCCATCGCTACTGTAGCTTTGCATGTTACGGTGGAGAGATCTGTGGATTTTGAAGATTTTCGCATTTCCTAGAAGTGGTCAATAACACAGTTTGCCTTCCAGTGTCTAAGATGTTATTCAGTGGCAAGATCATCTTAAATACGAACATCATGTCCCCTGCCCTCTGATGGTTAATGATTCAAGTCTCCTGCAGAGGGATATGGTTGTCCTGCTGGTTCCTGGCCTGGCTCATCAGTGAATCTGAAATTGTAAAGGTCAGCAGCTTGCTCAGAGCTACCAAGTTATTATCAGATCTGGATTCAAATCCAGAAGTAGATTGTTTTGAGAGCTACCCTCTCAGTTTGAAGACATTGCTTTCCCTCCATTTAGTTTCTGCTTTGTAAATGCGTAGCAAAATTTTGCCTCCTTTTAGCTTGTCAGAATAATCTAATCCAGGCATTTCTGATTTAAATTATAGCCTTTTCCAGCTAACAAACTTTCAGAACCAGCTTTCCTTTTAATCCCCTTTTATTTATTTATTTTTATATATCTTCTCTGAACAAATTATGTTGCTTCATGTCATCTTAAACGATGTGGTGTAGAATTAAAAGAAAAGCCACTTTGTAATGTATCAAAATGTTATTTAAAAAAAA
>JAVSBS010015196.1:0-27075 GCA_033124195.1 Coracias cyanogaster | reverse complement strand
CCGCCCTGCCCGGCCCTCCCAGCTGGCCGCTGATGGGCAGCCTGCCCGACGTCCTCTGGAAGGGGGGGCTCAAGAGGCAGCATGAGACGCTGGTGAGGCGGGCGGCGGGATGGGGATGCTGCGGCGGGGGGCGGCGGGGGAGCGCCTCGCACTCACCGGGGACGGGGGGGGTCTCTCTGTGCCCCCAGGCTGAGTACCACAGGAGGTTCGGGAAGATTTTCCGCATGAAGCTGGGGGCTTTCGACTCGGTGCACATCGCAGCCCCCTGCCTCCTGGAAGCCCTGTACCGCCGGGAGAGCGCCTGCCCCCAGCGCCTGGAGATCAAGCCCTGGAAAGCCTATCGGGACTATCGCGACGAGGGCTACGGGCTGCTGATCCTGTAAGTGGCAGCCGGGCGGCCCCGGCGAGGTGCGAGGAGGGCCGGTTGCTCCCTGCGGTGCGGGAGGAGCCGGGGCGGGCGAGGGCGGTTTCCGAGGTGCCCGGGGGATGCTGCGGGCGGGAGGCACCGGGCTCCGCGGGGACCGGGCCGTGCCGGCGGGCTCCTCTCCCGGAGCTGCCGCCCCCAGCGCGTTTCATCCCCCGTCCCCCGAGAAGCGGCTGCGGGCGTCAAGGCTGCGCCCGTCGGTGCGATGAGGGCGCGTCGGCGCTGCCCGAGGTGTCGTGTTGCCGCACATGCGGCGGGTTCGGGCTTTTCTTCTTCCTTAAACTTGTCTCTTTTCAACCTCACTGGTTTTAATTCAATCTAGGGAAGGAAAGGACTGGCAGAGAGTAAGAAGTGCCTTTCAAAAGAAATTAATGAAACCCAGGGAAGTTGCGAAACTGGATAACACCATCAATGAGGTACTGTGCTTTGAGGAATTATTCCTTTATCCCCGTTCCCCTGGAAAGCTGGGAAATAAAAGCAGATCAAATGATCCGGTTTATCTGGATAGCTGTTGCTTTGTTCTACAGTAGTACAACTGTGAGTTCATACTCTGAAGTCGTGCATGATAAGTACAAACTGATTATCAAGGTCTGATCACACAGAAACCTGTGACTGAGATTGTCTGTCTGCACAGAACAATGAAATTATTTCACAGTCTTACAGGCTCCTGCAGAGGTTCTGCTCACTATTCTTGCATTCAGAGTTTTTTTTCCTTTACCCCTTCATTCTTACATTCCTCCTGTCAGGGAACACCTCCCTCTTTAACCTGTGTGTTCCTCCTTGAGTTTGAGGAGCATCTGTGATAAGCAGCTTAATCCTCTTTATTGTGAAACTCCAGCATTAGCCCAGCATGAGACTGAAGTGTTTTATCCCCGTGGAGAAAAGCTCAGTCCGTCAAAAGTACAAGCAGGAATAACATGAGAGTTATATAAAATCCAAACGTATGTTAACACGGGAGGAAATTTAATCTTGTTCAGAAAACAAGATACATAAGTATTGCTCTCCTATGTGAGATTGTTATCCATTTAAAAGACAGTTGAAATGCTAAATTACACAGGATTTTTATCAATTGATGTAATTTTATTCCCTTATTTCCTCTCTTCTCTCCACCACAGGTTCTGGAGGACTTCATGTGCAGAATAGATGATGTTTGTAACCACAATGGACAAATGGAAGATGTCTATTCAGAATTCAACAAATGGTCATTTGAAAGTAAGTTGGGTTTTGTCCAAGAATGGCATGAGTTTTGTACTTGCCATAAACATTTCAGTTAAAGTGTGATCAGTGATGAATGTGTAGGCTGTTTGTTGCCAAACTATCAGCTACAATATGATGGAAAGTGGATTCCAGAAAAGCCAGGGGACTCTCAGTACACCTACAAAATTCAGCAGCAGCTATACAGACTCTTCTCTCTGGTTATCTATGTGGCTTGTAAAAAAATCCAAACATTATAGTGACTTAGAAATTCGGAACTTGGAGGATTCAACCTCACAGTACATGTATCTAAAGTGGGATCAGATAGCACATGACCGGTTTTGTCCACCTGATATTTGTTAAGTATCAGCAGCACAAGATTAATGAAATGATCCAATAAGAGTGAAGAAATAGGCATTTTATACAAGAGCTGGAAAGTCCCATTTAAAATGTTTACACTGGGATTGACAAGCACTGGAATAAGTTATCCAGGCAGGAGCCTACATCTTTAGAAACCTTTCAGAGTACACTAAGGAACTGTCTGCCAGGAATGACCTAGGGCAGAAGAAACTGCCTCAGGGGTTCCCAGGAGGGATGGTCAGGTATGGTGCCTAACTGAATGAGCTCTGCTGGACCTGTCTACTCTGGGCTGGCTCATCTAAGCAACCTGTGTACTGAGTTCCTGAAAGTGGTTTGGTTTTTTTTTTCCACTGTCGGTGGTGATGGCTGCTTTGGAAAGGGAGAAATAGGAAGTGACTGCTTTTAAAAAAAAAAAAATTAAAAGGAAACTGGTGGAGCATTGGATTTTGCCAGTGTTTGCAAGTGGTTTCTGGCTGTGGAAAGGGCTAGGAGATGCTGGAATAGATGACCTCTGCAGGCCTATTTTTCCTGCGACTCAGTTCTCTTCAGTGGTGTTGCCTAATAGCTTATTTGCCAAATATGCCCGCCCCGCTTGGCAGAATGATCTGCTGCTCGTGAGGGTATCAGTGGTGATTCTTATTTGTGAAGAAAGTGTGACTGTAAGGGCACCTTAACTACATATACTGCTACTTGGGTCTGAGGCACAGATGCAGAAGGTGCTTTGAAGTTCTATCAAACTTCACTTTTCTCCAAAGTCTCTGTCATAGGACATTTTTCAGAAGGATAATCCAATCCATTCCTTGATGATAAATGGTGGACACCATGCACCCTTTTGTTTCTATTACTTAATGGTAATATTGCTTAACAACAGGTATCTGTCTGGTGCTGTACGGAAAGAGGTTTGGTCTCCTACAGCAGGATGTAGAAGAAGAAAGTTTGAACTTCATCAAGGCTGTAAAAACGGTATGGAAGTCTTTAGTGGGCTATAGTGATTTTCTACGCCTACTACTAACAAGGGGGTACCAGTTTAAATGTGTCACCTGAAAAAACTCAAACTTTGCGCATCTAAGGTGACACTTAGTGTGCAATGCTAGTGCTGAACATCTGACTGTCTCATTTATGAAGTGCCTAAATCTGTAGGGGAACAATGCAGTACAATGCAGTATGGACATCAGAGTAATCCTGGAAATAGAGTTGTCAGGTTGATTGGCTAACCTCCCTCTCCTGAGACACCTGTTGTGCAACAATGCTGTTTGTTGGGTGGGACTCTTGGAGTTGTGTGGGATTATGTAAATATGCTGGATGTAGAGGTTAGTCATTCCTACAAGCACACCCAATGTTCATTTTGCTGCAACTTGGACTGTGGTGATATATTGCTGCCTAATTTTAGCCATCTAAAAGATAGGCATCTAACCTAGCCTAGTGTTTTAGCTCCATCTGTTGTGAAGGGAGAGAGAGGCACTGCCAAAGGTGGCTTGTCCCATTCTAAATCAGGTGCCTGTAATAGATAGGATAGATCACCCACTGGAGAAGCCTCTTGTCCTCCACTGACTGTCCCTAAGTTTTAACTGGATATGGTCTAAGTAGGTTGAGACCCATCCTTTCTATCCAGGATGGAAAATCTGCCATAATATTGACTTCCTGAAAATTGCCTCCTACTATACAGTCTAATTTTGTTCAGAGATCACAAGTAAATAGATTAAAGAAATATTTCAAAAACTCTTTCTCTACCACAGATGATGGCTACTTTTGGAATGATGATGGTAACCCCTGTAGAACTTCACAAGGGTCTGAACACAAAAGTCTGGCAAGCTCATACTAAAGCATGGGATGATATATTTAAAACAGGTTATTGTTTTAAACACAATTGCCCTACTTTCCCTTTGTCTCTGTTTCCTACTTGGTGTAATTAACTTTCTTCATACTTGCTACTGTCCTACAAGCTGTGAATTGCTGTCTTCAGCACAGATTGAGACATCTTTGCTGCAGCTAACCACAAACCTATTCCAAGCATAGGAGCACCATTTTCTTATGACAAACAATGCTTAGGTCTGGTTCTGGGGCAATACCCAGTCCCCAGGGAAGTGTCAGAGATTTGGGAGCCAAGGACATCATGAGTACACTTTAATCTGTCACAAGAGTAAATAGCCATAAAGTGTATAGTCTCTTTAAAGGCAAGGTGTATGAGTGAGAAAAGGGGCTGACCTCAAAGGGAGTTGTTTTCTTGAGAAGCAAGAATTTTACATGCAACAAAAGCCTGTTTGATTAGAAAAAAAAAGAAATTATGGGTTTTATGAACAACCTGAAATATAGTCATAAGTCTTAAAAACAGAAGCAATTTAAATTGTAAGGTGCAGTATGGCTTTTTGGCGACATTTCTGTCTACTTAAGATGAATTTGCCTTCAAGGTTACAAAAATTACTCTAACTCTAGGTATAAAGTTAAGTTTATGTTTTTCAATATTTTGCTAGACAGTGACAGTTATAGCTAAAGATGAAGAAATGTTTTGGCGCTTGGATGATTGTAATGCTGAGTGATCTATTTCTCTTAGGTATTTGAGTACTTGATACTTCAGGACTTTCAGTCATGTCAGCCCCACAGGCACTTATTTTATTGCTCCTTAATTTATGAGGTTTAGAAAAGACACTTTAAATCAGTTTTGTTCAGAAAAATCAGTTTGACACCTGACATGAACAGCCCCTTACTAGGAACTGGTGTTAACAACTGGGGTATTCATAAGAAAGGGTGGGCAAAAGCTCTATATTTAAAAAACCCAGAATGTAGAAATTTGACATCTATTTTTGCCTTCCTCTAGTAAATCAAAGCCTTAAATTTCCCCTTGGGGAGTCTGAGTGCTAAGTCTTTGATTTTTTTAACACCTTCATCCTCTTTGCAAATGCAAGCTAATAAATTTTACACCCTTGTATTTCTGTTTGCTAAATACTTTACTCAATACATCGCTGATTTCCTTTCCTAATTTAAGAAAACAGAATTCCTAATAGTTTGCAGGAGCTCATTCTTTCAGAAGTTATTTTTGCCACTGATGTTCTTCTCTAAAAAGTGAAAATACCATTATTTATTCAGTATAATGCTCATTGCTTGAAAAAAAAGAGCACATACAGCCTTGCCTCTTCTTAAAGCCTGCATGTGAGAGATGTTTTTACTTCTATAATATTTTCAGTGACTTTCTATTAATTACCTCCTGTTCCTCCCTCCTCAGCCAAGCACTCAATTGACTGTCGACTGGAAAAGCACTCTGCAAACCCTCAGGAGGATTTCCTGTGTGACATCTATTCTGGAGGACAACTTTCCAAGAAGGAGCTGTACGCTGCCATCGCAGAGCTCCAGATTGCCGGAGTTGAAACGGTAAACCTGACTTTCCAAGAGCTTGTTCAAATTAGCATCCTTCCAGCTCACTGCTTTCTTCCATAATCTAACCATCCCAGCATCTGAGGGTGAGCTAATCCTGTAGTTACTTCGGTGGCCTAAGTGCAAGTGAATTTTTACCTGGATCAATTGTGTATGTTACTCCTAGAGAAGAATTGGGATGGCTTATGATCCCTTGGGTTTACAAAATACCATAAGGCAGTGAACAGCTGTAAATGTTGCTTTGAACTTTTGGCAACTTCTTGTTTCTGTCACTACTAATGGAGGTCTTATGTTTCTTCTTGGTTTGTTTCAGACAGCCAATAGTTTACTGTGGGCTTTGTACAACATTTCACGCAATCCACATGTTCAGCAGAAGCTTTTTCAGGAAATACAGAGTGTTTTAGGTGCTAATGAGAGTCCAAGTGCTGAGAATTTGAAGAATATGCCCTACCTAAAAGCGTGCCTGAAAGAATCCATGAGGTAAAATTCTCAAATAATTTGCAAAAATCAAAATTATCACAAAGTTTTTTTACCACCCAGTGGGTACTAGGGAGAAAGAATTTCCTAGGATATATAATTTTGTTGTTTAAAGTAAATTATGATAGATACAGGAGGAAAAAATTCTGGAAATGTGACCCATTTTTGTTTCTTTCACCGTAGATTAACACCATCAGTGCCATTTACCACTCGCACCATCGACACAGAATTGGTTCTGGGAGATTATGTACTGCCCAAAGGGGTAAGCCAATCAACTTAGCTTACTAGAATATTTTGTCATTGATTGACTGTCCTATAAACCACTGGAGTTGGCCATATTTCAGTCCCAAAATTACTTTGCTGAAGGACGAGTCCCAGGATAAGGAATGAGGAATTCACACCAAGAATTCCCATAAACTGAAAACCATACCTGCCTGCACTGCTGGTGGATTTAGGCAAAAATATTTTGGTGTGCTATATCAAAACATTTTTCTGTGGAAACTATGACCTTTTCTGTGTTTTAATTAATCTTCAGAGAATTACACAACATCTTTGGAGGAAACTGCCTCTCCTTTACGGTTGCATATTTTTTTTCCATTAACAAGCTGATTCTCTTGGTAGCTCTAAGTCAATTTGTAATGAGACTCTCTCTATTGCTTTGTTTATAGACGATACTAATGATAAATAGCCATGCCCTGGGTTGCAGTGAAGAGTACTTTAATGGCTGGACTCATTTTAAACCAGAGCGGTGGTTTCAGAAGAACTTAATAAATCCTTTTTCTCATGTTCCGTTTGGCATTGGGAAGAGGATGTGCATCGGGCGCCGTGTGGCAGAGCTACAGCTTCACTTGGCCCTTTGCTGGGTAAATATTCTACAGCAGCATCATGAACACAACGCTGGTTGTTCTGCATTGAACTGAGCCAGCAGGTCTAGAAGCTGAAGCATGCTAACTGAAATGTTTGTGTTTCAGCTCATCCGCAAGTACCGACTTGTAGCAACTGACAACAAACCAGTAGAAACACTCCATTCAGGAATACTGATTCCCAGCCGGGAGCTTCCCATTGCGTTTCACAGACGATAAAGTATGTGCATAAGGGTCTCCTAAGTATATAAGGCTTTTCTTTTAACCTCATTTAGAATTTTCATAGAGCGGTGAGTGCAAGCTTTATTCTCACAATGTGAGATTTATTAAATGCCATCATGTTTCGTTTAACAGAAAATAGTCCATGTACTAAGAAGACAAATTTTGTGCGGCTTATGGCTGTGAAGTTAGCTGTCTAGTTTTAAATTCCAAGAGATCATGTCTTCTGTGCATGTTGCAGATCAGAAATGGGGATATCAAAATGAATATACTTTTGGATAATATAATAGCCGTTATTTTGTTATATTATAAATTCTCCACCGCATTTCTAGAAGATATTTCCTAAGAAACACGATGTGATTTTGACCAGCAATAGTTTGAGAAAATGCCCTAGTAAAGAAACAGTAAACCAGTGCACTACAGAGTTTAGATAAGAGAACCTGGTTTTAGGCAGAAGGACAAAGAAAATAAATATCTATTTGTACACAGTCACACAATGTTGCAACTCATTATACATTTTGGTTTTAAGAAATTGAATGTGAGACTTTCTCTGCTCACAAGCTTATGCAACTAAGCTAACAAAAAATATTATTTGGATAAATACCTAAATTGGAAAACTGGGTCTTTGATCTAGAATTTAGTCACCAAATTAGAAGTCAAGTGGCATTTAAATACTGTGGGAGATACTTTTTTTGCTGGCCAACACTACAGGATAAAAATCACCCAGTATAATCTGGATAAGGGTATTGACTCCTTTAACTGAAGTTTGTTCAGTGATATTTACTTTTAAATCACTATATAGATTCTTTTTCTCTTTAATACAGCTTGCAGAAAATTAATGACAATGCTACTGCTGCCTTCTCTGAAAAAATATACAACTGGGAAAGTCAAAGCCTATGGTAACCAGTGGAGAAACTGCAACATACGTCCCTTGAACAATTGCTGAGCCAGACATAGCACCAAGAAAAGCTCCTATACTGTTTTATCGTGAAAATGTGCTTAGTTAGTTCAACTATACTTAGCATGCTCATATACCTATGCAAATATACTGATTTAGTGCAGCTGAAGGACTGTACAGGATAGAACTTGATAATGAGCTGTGGAGTGTTACGTATAGTCCTTGTTAGTGCACAGTGAAATTATTATAGCCTCAAGATGTTCAACAGGCTAGCTTAGAGAGAGCTCGTTTCCAGTTTGTGGGTATCATATGGGGCACCTGGGGAAACAACGGTCACGACTGAACAGGCCCTGTTAGCTCAGAGTTGGAGAGCTTTGAAAAGTCAGCTTAAGGGAAAAGAAATTAGCTTAGTCCTTATCAAATAACCAGTGTCATGAATTAAACTGCAAAGATGGCAGTCTGTAATAAGGCTAATAAGAGGGCTTAAAAATTAGGATAATTAAAGAAGTATACTTTCCCTAACATTATTCGATTCCTTAATGAAAGGGAAATAAGGACAAAGGTATGTAAGAGGATTTAGCCCTCATGCCTGCACAGTACTTTAATTGGAGCAGTTGCAATACTGTGCCTGCCTCATACTCTACTCATACCCATAGAGTGTCATTCCTCCAACTCCCACACAAGCCATTTCATCACACCTTTATTGTAAAGCCTTAGTGGTCTTTTATTGCATGAGAGGCCTTATCCATAAATGGAATCACTGGAATCCTATGGGTTCTGCCACTATTAAATGATGATTATCCTAACAGGATAGTTACTTTGTCAGATGAGTAATATAAAATGTATGTTTCAAAGAACCACAGGAAACAAGGTTCCTAAACATGTCGAAGAGGTCTATTTCTTGTGGAGATTTCAATACCTGTATCTAAAGGTTAAAGATGTCACTGCCCTGCGTGCAATACTGTATGTTTGCTATTACGGTCACTAGTGTATTTTTCCCATGATGCAGTTTCAAGTACAGGTTTTTTTTTTTTTGCGTTTTGAAATCCTACAAGTTCTTAGCATTTGTTGGGCTGTCTCCTGCAGTCTTTTTGTTTGTTTTCCTTTGCTGTTATACTCAGACATGTAAATGTAACCATATTACAATGTGTAAAGCAATTTGTGTGTTACCTGAATCTTTCTAGTCAATTTGCTAATAGTCAATTTTGTAATAAAATAAAGATCTCTATTTTTTTTCTATAAATAGTCTTCTATGCCTTATTATAAAGTCTTGTAGCATTACAAAAATATTTCATGGGAAATTCTTGCAAAAACATTGCTGTAGTGCTTTCCTCCCTCTGCTTAATATCCTCAATAGGCTTGAACCTGTAGTTCTACAACATCAAGTTAAATTAAGCAGTGAAAAATGCCTTCTTTATGATGCCCACAAGCTGCTTGATTGTGTGCTATAATGACATCCAGCTGGGAAACTGTTTGCAAAGCCTAGCTCCTGGTGGGAGGGTATGATGGGCACTGGCTGGCACCCAGCCAGCCCTGGTGAGGTGGATCCCGAGTTAGCAAGTACAGAGGAGTTAAGCCCTGCAGCACAGACCTTTGATGCCAAACTCCTTCTGTGCTGTTAATCTTGCCGTTCCTTCAATCCAGGCTAGCCCTAGCATTGAGGAATGTGTTAAATCCATGCCTACAGCCCTTTTCCTTCTGTCTGATCCTGTCAGACTCCAGTGAATGGCAATGTTAGGAGGCTTTCTGCATCCGTAGAACAATCTGAATACGTTTGTTCCTGTCATGCACCATGCTGAGGTCTCCAGGGATGGGATTGTTACATTTCCCTGCCATTATGACAAGATAAAATCAATATGAAGTTTTGAGGAAGGATGAAAATAGTTTGAACCTTTACATGATCAAAATAAATGATGTATATAAAAAAAAGCCATCCACCCAGCTCTGTGACTGACAGCCTGCTGCTTATGCAAAGACCAAATCTGACAGTTATCAAAACCGTGCCGTCTTTGGCAGGTGACGGCTGCCTCCGGCTGAGTGAATGATGGTGTAAGAGAACACATACAGCACTATGTAAGGATGTTGCTTTTCTGAAAATCATATTCCAATGTGTATTTTAGAGTGACTGAGGTTTGTGCTGCTGAAACTACCCTGACAGCTGGGAGCCCTGGGTCCCAGAGCCTGGGGAGAGGGGGCTGGGAGACCGTTGGTGCTCACACCATCTCCGGGGAGCTTTGGCAGCTTGTGCTAAAGTGCAAGACTGTGTGGGGAGAACTACACAAGCTGCTACTACGGTAGTATACACTGAGTCTCTTCTTATAGTATTATAAATGAATATTACTCCAATGGAGTTGTGCCAGTATGAAACAAGTACTAACAGAGAGTCAGGACTATTGTTCAATTCCAGGCATATCACATTGCTCATGAATGTTCGCACTATTTAACTTTTAAAGACAATCAAAGAGAAGAGGTGTTATCTGGTTGAACTGACCTTGGCAGCCGAGTTATCAGCTATTTCGAAAACCTTTATTGCTTCTGTATAGTAAATCACAGGTTCGTGCTTACTGGACTACTCATTTTTGCTGTTTAAATTTGATGGACTCAGAGATCTTGCTCTGAGTAAGGTTTTGACCCACTCAATACAAGCTGAGGTACAAATGTGTGCTGTCTCCTAGATTTCTAAAAGTACAATAACCACTGACCTGGAAAATTTTGTTCCGGAAGCTTTGCAGATTTATAAGTTCCTGAAGTTTTCAAAGAACTTCATTAATCTGCTACCCTGAAGTAAATGTCCAAAGCAATTTACCTAGGAAATAGATAATTATCAAACTACACAGATAATGAATGACCAAGCCAGACTTTCACATTAAGAAACCTATGTGGCTTTCTTTTTGTCATATTTCAGAAGTACAAAAACCAGCACGATGCTTCTGAGATTAATAAATGTCTATGAAACCTTTCACCTATGGTCAGCTGGATACATTCAGTTCAGTTTGTTGCTTCTTTGAAATGATTTTCTCATTCAGGGTTACTTTTTAGGAAGACAGAGACAACACTTCTTCCTTGTTATTGTTTCCTACAGTTACTCCTCAGAGGAAGATAGCTGGATTATAAAATGAATGGAATTTATTGTGCTCCACATTAACTTTCTCAGCAGGGAAGTGAATGAGGTTTACCTATCCAACGGAAGTTAATTCTGTTTAGGCTTTAGGAAGGTTAGTGGGAATGATGTAGGCAAAGTTGGAGCCAACTAATCTGTGTTTTTTTATCAATAAAGAACACCAGTTTTCAGTACTGCCAATCTGACGTTTTTCATATATGTTCTGTTCAATATAATCTGGCTGTTATATAGTATGCTCTGAGTCAGTCTCTGCGTACACCTTTTGTTAGATTAGATGACAGATAATGTGTTCTTGTTTGTCTTCTTCCATACTGAGGAGGATCTTTATTCTCAACAACTAGAGGTAGAATTCATACCTGTGTCAATACTGACTTCAACTGATGGGTCAAAATAACTCAAGCTCTGAAAAATTAATTCTGCAAAATGTTTGTAGCTAAAGTTCATTTCAGAACAAGTTTTAGGAGAACTACTTAGCATATCCTTAATTTAAATATATGAAACATCATACTGATCTCAGCATGTGTTTGTGTGGAGTTTGTAATGCATTATGACTTTTTATAAAAGGAGAAAGTTAAAAAATTTCCAGCATGTCATTTGTGGCACACGTATTCAAAATTCATGTAAGGGTTGTTGCTTTAGAAGAAAAAGCTGTCTTTTTACTTCTGATAATTGAAACAAAGGGCCTATTGAGATTGAAGCTACAAGCAGTGTCAGGCTTTTACCCTGGATGTGTGTGTTGTTCTGATAACCTGTGGATTGATATACCGTAGTGTGGGTGGCTGCATTCAATTTTTTTCATGTGTCCTTCCAGGCATGGCTTGGGAAAAAGTATTAATATTGTATTACGAAACTGAGCATTATGCTTATTCATTTACATTTGCTCTTGGGTATTTCTGAGTATCAGCTTTCAAGAGGGTAAACAGCAGAGATTCCCTAAATTGTTATGTTACAGAAACAGCACACGTGTCCTGACCTTTCTGCCGACGTTGCCAACTCACCGCTCTCTTGGACGGTAGCTCAGGGCTGCAGTCCCACTGCCTTAGATCCCTTTCATGCACCAAGGTAGGAATACATTTGTTGACACTGAGGAATGTAAACCAACATGAAACTGGTATCAGCCACTACAGAATTAGTACAATTCTTTGGGCAGGGAAGTGTAATTGATATGGATGGAGACCACACTCGGGATCTGGTTCAATGTGGCAGTGTTCACTTTCTAATAAAACCCAACTCTCCATGTAAATATTACTGTTCACTGCTTTTTGTCTGTTTATCCAGGAGTGCATTAACACCTCATATATTACCTAACTGGACCTTATCTTCTGTGTTCCTAAATATATTCTTTGCTACTAAAGGAAGGACTACATTGGCTTTCAACTCTTGTCCTTGGTTTTTATCTCAGCTGTGTGATCAGTAGCCTATGGCTTTAGAACAACATAAAGTTCAACTTAAGCTATAGTGTTTGGATCCAGAAGGAGTCTTAGAAATCTTTACGCTGTAGGGATTGGATGGAGCTGAACAGTTATGGAGCAGTCCTCCTCCTGACAAGGAAAGCAATGAGACTTCTTTATGAGACAAAATATTTTTTCTTCTAGGGGCAACGTCAAAACAAGTGTGGAATGGAATGTATTTTATAATCAGGGTAAATTATACTTTGCTTTCTTGAGCATGTTCCTCTCGACAAGTTCGAACTCTTTGCCTCTAATTGTTAAGTGTGTTGAATGAACTCCAGGCACTGCATGTCAGAGGAAAAGGGAAGGCAGCGGAGGCAGCTCCTGGCAAGGAGCACAACAAGGCAATAAAGGGGAACTCTGAGTACAAGAGTTACTCCTTGGTCTTCCCAAATTGGTATGCATGTTTATGATACTTTACCCTCCACTATCAACTTAGGTGCCCAGAAACTTGATAGTAAATCAAACAAATAACATCTGATTCATCCTGCTATTGAACTGTGTTCCACATAAAAACAGGAGATAGGAGAGAAGCGGGGGAACAGTGCAGGTCTTGCTTACATTGAACCAAAGTGTATCCTCACTGTCAGATGGACTTCCAGCAGCACAGAAATGGCTCAAGGTGAAGAAAGGGAAAATATTCTTTAAATTTAATGGAAATAATGGAAGGAAGTCTTCGAAAAATTCACACCTCAGGCAGTATGGGTTGCACTTATCTAGACTTTCAAGTTCCCAGAGAAAAGCCCTTCTTGTTATCTCAGTTATACCAAGGGGAATCACAAATAGTTTTGCAGATGAGGTCAATGCCAGAATCAAGCTCAGTCTCATTTGGTTTAGGGCAAAGGTACCTATGTATCTGATCAGGGGTCAGCCAAGAGCCAGCTCAATCCAGGATCAAAGGCCATCTTCAGTCCTAAAACTGGGAGTTGCTTTGGTGGCTTTGCAGGAACGTTCAGCCACAGGCTGTAGACACCCAACTGCACTTTGTCAACACACTCATTATGTTGAGGTTGCAAGTTGACAGGATTAAACTGGCTGTCCTACCATAAAGCACAAGAGAAGGCCTCAGCTAGGATCCATGTTTTATTCGTTTTAAATAGGACATGTAGAGCGTAAGTAGAACAAAGGAGACTTTGGGAGCAAGATTCTGGGCAAGAAGACATGAGGATAGTTGGGTTCACTAACATCTTTTGTTCTGTTCAGGAGATGCCAAGTTTTGGTTCTGCAGAAGGATCCTGTCTTCCCTCTGACTATGTTTGAAAGTCAGAACAATAGAAAAAATCCAGTTTTAACTATACATTTCTGCTTGTGACATATGTTCGGTATCTCATTTAAATCCAAGTGAGAAGCTTCAAAGCACACTCCACTAAAAAACAAACAAAGAGTACAAAACAGGAGAGATCTTGTATCACTGAACACACTGATACAAATTTCTCAAGCAACTGGACACCCTGGACATATTATTAAATACTTATTGGGAGCTTCCACTGTAGCTTCTCCCTTTTGATAAGTCTACAAGAGGTTGGAGTGCCACAAAAAGATGTTTTTAAATCATTAAAGACTAAACCCTGGAGCAGATTGGATTTTTCACCTTAGGGAAGCAGGTTGTGCAGCTTGCAGAACTGTGAAATCTTTAAATAACTTCAAAGAAGATAAAATTAACTGCTGCTTTTTAAAAAAACTAATACTTCATATACTTGAATTGCTAATGATGTCTGATCCACAGCAATATACCTTTTCTATATTAAATAGCATGCTACCTCTGGATGCTAACTGTAATTTCTTTTTTTTTTTTAAATAGAGGTTTTTTTGCTTTAAAATGAAGTTGAAACCAATGCTCTGTTTAATATTTTTACAGGATGAAACAAACAAACATTTTCTCATAAGATGTTTCACTGATGACATTTAAAAAAAATCACGGTGAAAGAAACATTTGGGGGGGTATAAAAAATTCTACAAAGAAGCATGAATAACATCTCTAAAAAGACTTAGCAAAAACTCAGGGTACTTTTTAAGCAAGGCTAGTGGCCAAATAAAATTCTTTATGAAATGGAGTTTCTGCTAAAGAAATTCACTTTTACATTTCAATACAAATTATTCATCAGTAAATGAGGAATAAATTGCTTGTGAGATGAGAACTAAAGGAATTTGGGGGTGTTTGGTTTTAGGAAGGGAGGTGTACAACAGTGTCTGACATTTAGCTTTGAAGAACATAGAGAAATCATGGGAGGAATAGAAATCTTTTAGATAACAGAGAATACTGCTGGGTTGTCATCAAAGAAGCTCTTACAAAGTCACTTTTTAGTACAGGTCAAATGTGTACCGCCCTGAAGAGAAACTTGAGAGTAAACTACGGACTTTTACAAAGAAAAAGATAATTTCTGGCCATGAATGATTTGTTTAGTGAAAAGATGTTACCATTCTAAATAACGAGGATCGAAGTACATTTTGTTATTAATGGCAACTGCTCAGTTCAAAACAGCGCTGCATAGAAATGTTCAATAAACATGATTTATCCATCCCAAAGCTTGAATAAAAGAAAGAAATGTTAATTACACTAAGAATAACTATATTTTTTTTTTCCACAAACTCCCAGAAAATAGGAAAATTGAAAGATATGTTACTCAAGGCATATTATGAGAACTTGGCTCCATAAGATATCAGGCATTTGCTTTTCCTAAGAAAATGTAGTATTTTGAAGTTTACATCTAGGTGCTTTCTCTTGAAAGGACTGTTAAAAAGTGCAGACTGTGGGAAATGTTTGCAGTGAAGTGAAATTTTGCTTTATCAGCTTTATTAAATCCAGAAGCAGTGCTGCATCTTTGCAGAGGCTTCTGCTCAACCTACCTGTCTATTAAACACCTATTTACATGCAGATTGAAGAACATTTTTCAGGGAAAGTGCAGTAGAGTTACAAGAAGAATGCCCATAATTACAAGGATATTTTATTTTTGAGGCCTCTTTATAAATGATGTTTTCATCATTGATTTAGACATATAGGGCTTCGATTATGTTATCTAGTTGTCAAAGAGAGTTAAACTCTGCAGCCACTTTGCAAAATGGAAAGGACTTGGGCCTAGAAGCTGTACACACCAATTCAAAAGAAGAGAAAGGGTAGTTGTGTCAATTTTTTTAGGTGTGGTTGCTAACCTGCCATAAAAAAAAGTCCTGTGGAGATTGCACCCCAAGGGAACTTTGTGGATTCACAGATGAACTATGGGCTGTCGTCCTCCACCCCTCTCAAGACCATGTATCCTGCTCTTTTTCAACCATGAGACTTTGATCCAGACAAAAACCTTTTTCAGGGTTGGTGTTAGTAGGATCAGAGAGCTGCTCTGACTCACCTCTTGGCTACAGAACTGCTGGAGTCAACAGTAGGAAAGTGGTATGAACGTGTATGTGGGGCACGACACCATGGAGCTGGAAAGGGCAAGACTACTCTTTCTGAGCTGCAGCATAGCTTCATATTAGTCAAAGGAACCATGTAACTATACCTATAGTTCCACAGATTGACCTAGGGAGTGTTTCCAAGATCATTCTTACGAGAAGTGGGGGTGATGAATCATTTAGTTTGAGGTGCAGACCCTGAGGTTCTTAACTATTTAGGTGAAATTAAGCCATCTAAATCCAGGATGATTTTTCTCCTTTTTTTTTTTTTTTTTTTTTCCTAAATGCCAAAGCTTCACTTTGGATATGCAAGGACTTCTCAGGAACTTTCCTTCTGTTTTAAACAAATCAGAAAAGAAGAACTAATTGCAAAAAAAGTCCTTGTTGCTGAACTGTGGCAAAACAAATTTCCAGCAAAGGGACACACTCAGAGGGAAGTCTGCCAACTAATGCATGGTAAGAGGAACTTGAGGACATTTTCCAGGGAGCAGGGTATCTTCAAATACAGTTGATTCATAACTTGCAAAGTTTTTCTTGCCCAAAGGCAGAATTGAAAGAGAAATTAGATCAACTCATTACTTGAGGAATCAAAGAGTTAGCTGTGAGCCAACAGCATGCAGATATTCACCATTCACTGGAGGGGGGGAAGTTTTATTTATGCATAGATGCAAATGAATGGAATAAAGATTTTAAAACAGCATGTTATTCTACCTGCAGGTGGAGATGTTTGGGGAGGGATAGGGCTGATGCCAAATATTTGATATGTGCCTTGATCCAACAACAGGATTCTGGCAGATGCCCTTAGAAAAACAGAGCACACATTTTTCTGCATATTCAATAACCCCTCGGGAAGCCACTGTTTCCTCTCAGGCCCTCTTGGGTTGTGATTGGCACCCAGCGTGCTTCATTGGAAAAGACAACAGATTTTTGAGGACCTGAAGAGTACTATGCTATTTATGGAAGCCAGTGGGATCCAGGGAAAAACAATAGAAGGAGTAACTGGCAGTTCTGGGGAAAATCAGCGCTCCTGGGCAAATAAACAAAGGTGTGAACTCTGCATCATGGAAATAACATGCTCATAAGGGAAGTTAAAATAGAGGGTGTTCAGACAGATCATACAGCAGTCACTAACACGCCTGTCTCAACAGACAGAGATCAGGTACAAGAAGGATGGGGATTCTGAAAGGAAATAAATGTTGTGTTTGGCTGCCTCAGCTGGCACCTGAGCACTCACGCTGGGCACAGCCTCCGAGCGGGGCAGCCTCGGCTGGGCTTTGCACTCCCTGGGCGCCTATTGCCCAGTGGGGAGGGCAACGGGTGCAGGACCCACACGACACAAACAGGCAGGGATGAAACTGCTGAGAAATGTGCTTGTATGGTTATAACAATACGCGCTTTTCAAAGCATGAACATCTACTCTCTTCCTCAATGGTCTCACAGGAAGCTCAAAATTCTACAACAAAGTGGCCTTGCGGCCCTGCAAAGCCACATGCCTAACACTGACCACACTCAAATTCCTTCACTTGTTATTCGTCTTTCTGGAGGGATGTTGAACTTCTGTGTGATGTGTGTTGAAGCTGACAGCTCCTTATGTTCTGGTTTGGCTGGGATAGAGTCCTAGGCCTGCCATGGTCTGCAGACCATTAGCATTAGTTTGGAATCAGCCAGGGCAGCTGACCTGAGCTGGCCACAGGTGTATCCCATCCCATAAACATCATGCTCAGTATAAAGGGGGAAGTTTGCTGAAATTCTCTTTCTTGTCCTCTTCCTCATCATCTCAAGGCTTGCCATCCCTGGAGGGGTTTGCTCATCATTCTGCTTCCCAAGGACTGTTCTACTGTTTGTGACTGCTGTACATTCACTGGGCTGAGTACAACTTTCTATACTTTATATTGGTATTAATATTAGTTTTGCTGTTTTGTTGAATCTGTTTTTATTTTAATCTGTGGGTATCCTTGCCTTTTCCTACATCCCTTTTTGTCTGGGGAGGGATCATTGGGTGATAGAACAACTGCTATATCTTAAGGTTTTTTGTAGTGGCTAAAGGTAAGTGTCTTTACACCTTGTATAGGACTGGTGCCTCTTATTGCAGCTGAAGGAGAAGGGGAACTGGGTCTGCTATTCCTCTGGATAATCTTGAAATTTGAAATTCTTTTGTGTTTGGAAACTTGAATGAAATTAAAGTGAAGATTTATTTATTTATTTTAAGCAAAATCAAGTTTGGGAGAGATAAAATATATCAGTGTGAATGCAAGTATTACAGAAAGGAATCTTTTAGAAAACTTAGAACAGATTTTAAGAAATAGCAGGGCTGTTAAAAAAAATTATGCCAGGACATAATTTGTGTTTCAGTCAAACTCCCAAATGGTAAATGTCAACATTATTATGTCAACAGCCCTTCATTTTCATTTTGAAAGGTCATTTCATGAAAATGAAATGTTCTGATTTTTAAAAAGTAGCTCCATCCAGGCCTCTTCAGGTATGGTATTGTTGGGCACAATTCAGTGCCATTCATACAAACTTTGTAAAAAAAAAAAAAGTGTAGAACACCTTGGTCAGAATTACTCTGAACAGAAAGTGTCCAAGAAACTCCTGAGCTTGTTTTTGCAACACACCCTTTTCCCCAAAGACTTTTAAATCTGTGAGGTTTATGGTAAACGCTCCTTTAGTCCTTGATTAATGATTGTGGCATGAATGATAGCCATCTGAGATTTTGCAGATGTTGATGATGATATTTTGTGTATGAAAAGACTGGGTACTCTACACACCTCCACAGATACGTTCTTGGTATACTTTGTTCCTCCTGTACCAAACTTCTGATTGACTAGATAGACAACCTGTGCTGTGAAACTTTTGCTCATAGAGTTGGGAAGACCCTGGTAAAATGCAGTCTGATCAGATGCAGGAAAACTTATTAACCGTGCTTCTCAGACATATGCAAATCTTCATACAAACTGTTCATGTTAGCAGGAAAAAACCCCTTCATTGACCTGAGTAAGAGTATTCATCAGAAAACTTTACACTGGACTTCAGTCAAAGATTACACCTTTTCTTGGTGTGTGGATAACACTTAAATCTTCAGAAATAGGCAACCATTGCTGCCTTTCCTACTGATCCCTGTCTTAGCATGGTTCTGCTATTAGTGACTTAAAGCAGGTAGCTAATGTAAAAGCCCAGGTAACAGTATTTGACTCAAAGTTAATTTCCTCCTTGCTCAAAAGCAGGCAGACTCTGCCTACTTTGCCTCAGAGTAATGTCCTTTTGTTTTGTGCTGTGCCTTTCCAAGTTTATCTTGTGACATTGAATAGAAATGGAGAGTCCATCAATTCTCACCCTCGGTGCTTATTGCAGCCTGTCAGATGCCTTTCTCCTTAGCTCCTGGATAATCCCCACATGCCTGTTTCACTTAACTACCCACTTTCTACCATTCCCCAGGCTGTTTTCTCAGCCTGTGCCATATCTTCCTTGAGACAAGCTGAGCAAAACCAGACAGGGCAATGAAGATAACACATTCTGCCTATATCCATGACTGGACTACCAAATTATGGCCAGAAGGCTTGCTTTAGCACAGTTATTGCTCCAGCAAGCCTGAGTGGAGAGTAACTACAAAAGAATATGAACCTGTTGCCAATGATGAATGACATCCAGTAGCTGAGATTGGAAAAAAAAAAAAAAGGAATGTGCCACATAGCATCTCTTTTGATCTCCTTCAAGGAGAGGAAAACTTTACAGAATGTGTCTAGACAAAGCAATGATTCATAATCTCTGCAATGTCTTGCAACTGCAGGGGGGAGACAGGGTATAGCCATTATGAGTCCATTCTTCTAGGCCCTTTCTCCTTTTTTTGTTTGCCACTGTTGCTTCCTGTGGATTGTCATGGAGAAAAATTAGTCAGGATTGTGTTTGAAGTGATCTGGAGCAGCAATTATGCCAGATATTTTCTTATTTGGCACATCTCAAAAACAGACTTAACTACTTCACTGTTAATCCCTGAAAGTTCAGATAATAATGAATCAGTTATATGATAACTTTTTTGCTGATATAGCCTGTTTCCCATTAGATTTGGGTTGGATGATTGACTGAATTTTAAGAGACCAGAGACATGACTCCATGTGTAAGTATTGCCATTGAGATGAAATATCTTTGGATGGCTTATGACTGAATAAACACAGAAGGTGCTGCAGTGACATAAATTACTGGGTGAAAGTAACTATCACAGATTCTTATTTACAGAAGATAAAGGCTGCCAACTGGAAAGCCAGTCAAGGGCCTGTGCATCTTAGCTGTGTGGAGAAGTCATGAGACTTCTACTGTATTTTCATTGGTTGTTTGCTTTGGGCTGTTTTTTTAGCTTATAATGTTGCTAGTGACACATGTGGTAGCTCCTTTATAATTCCCATGTGATAAGGCTAGGTTGAATTAGCTGGAGAGGTGTACCTTTTCTCTCAGGTGAAAACCTACATCTGTTAGGTTGTCTTCATTAAACTGGTTTGACTTGTGCTAAATGTCTTCCTAAAATAACCTGTGACACTACTTAGTGTCACCTGCTGAATTCTTTTGTCCTAGGAGGCTCATTTCAAAACTCTTGTACTGAGTGAGTCACTCTGAGGCAACTGTGAAGGAAGACCTGAACAAAGATAGGTCAGACAATGCCATCTCTAAAACATTTTTTGCAACTGCTTTGAGCTCCAGCTAGGGGAACAATTCCCCTCATGTCAACAATTTGCTACTTAGTTGTGCTTTGCTAATTAGCTTGAGAGTTACAGCAATTTCTTTCATTTATCTGATGTTGTTTCCCCTGTACTTGGGCTGAAGAGCTCTTCAGAGAACAACATTTTAGCTAATCCTTATATACTGCAGTATTCAATCTTGTCTGTCTTGAATGCTGAAAATATTAGTCAGCTTTCTTGTAACCTGGGAAGTGTCCAAGAAATGTAGGTTTGAGTCCTAGGCAGAATATCTTCTGAACATCAGCACGTGCCAAGCTAGGCGTAACTGCAGTTACAGGATTAATAGTAGCAGCTTCATAACATTGAAACTAAAAAATGAATACTTTTTTTGGTTTAGAATTGACTTCACAGTTGCATTATATTAATTTTGACTATTGCTAATAAAATGCATTAGAACACCCTTGATCTTAATTTTAACTCATAAGCTGAAAAATAGGAAAAAAACCCCCTTAGCTATATATGAATTTGGGAATACTACCAAAAGAGAGATTGTAAATGAGGTAGATGATGCTCACCTGCTTTTTTAACACCATGTTTATTCCATGGCTTCTGAGGAACTAGCAAGTGAGTATCAGGGGTTAGTGTCTCCAGGGCTCACAGAGTTAGTGTAGTATGTGGTTTTTACTAAAACAAAATTAAAGTTTTATCAGGATTGGACTTTTGTGTGTCTATTTTTGGCATCCTTCAGCTGAAAAATGCACTGACTGAACTTGCACTCCTAACCTCTTGATGGTGTTTTACTATTAATAGAAAAAAGGGTTTAATAAATAACCAGTCTCACAGTGTATGGTAACACATTCCCACTACTTTGCAATCTGCTTCTGTGAACTTTATGGCTTTGATATCCACTTAAAAACCAGTAGTGGGCTCTGCCAGGGTGCCTAAGCAAGAAAGAGCAGGTGCCTGCAGTGGTGGCAGTGGCATCATGGTGACTCAGCCCATGCTGCATGTGGGAGAGTGGCCCACGGTGGCAAATCTCCCCCTGGCTGGTAACCCAGCAGTCACAGCCTGACTATTCAGCCCAAATTCAGGCCAAATTGCTCCAAGCTTCCTCCCTGTTAATGTTGGGGAGGAGCAGCATGGGACTGTTGGGAGGATGCCTCCCTGGGACTGGGATGTGGGGACAAGTGGCAGATGCAGGCTCATAAGTATCAGTTGCACATTTTTCTGACTCCCTAATACTAGCGTGTTGGGAGCTGGTCTGAGTCTGAAAAGCAGGGCAGAGTCATGATTTAAGAGAAAATAAAAGATCCAGATCATTTTAAGGTGTTTTGTTGCACACAGATACTGTGGGTCATGTGTGTAAACCAGAAATGCCACCATGGGTTATGGTGCAGCAAGTGGGAGTCCAGTATCATGGTGTGGGTAGCTAGCACGTTGTAGCTGTCTGACCTCAGAAGAAAGGAGGAAAAAGAGTAGGAAAACCAGGCCAGGAGAGCTGCGTTTACTTCAGAGCAATGTATGACACTCATGTCTAATGGTATTTTTATTTGAAAGGTTAAGTGAGAAACAAATGGAGTATTTGCTGCTCTGTTCCAATAATAATACTTGAACTAATCCAGCAACTTGGATCATCTGATGATACATTATGTTTGTTTAAGGATGTTAACATTTTTCTAGGCCCATGTGGATTTCCCCTCCTTTTGATCTCTCAACACCCGCAGTTTTCCTGTAAGGTTAGTGGGATTGATCCACATTTATGTTCACCTAAGAAATAAAGTATCCTTTTTTAAAATTTTCAAACTGAACAGGATTAAGACACAAATAATGAAAACATACAGCATAATTGGTTGCTCTTCCCTGCTCTTACAAGTTAAACATTCCTTTTCATGAGCATTCTCAGAGCAAGACTTCCACCAGCTCTTATCATCATAGAGCATACAGATACCATTTCTTGGGTAAAGGTGAAAAGGTTTTTGCAGCCAGAATAGTGGGAGCTTTAAGTTTGCGGTAGCTGTGGTTCAGGGCCAGTCTGGAGCCAGCTTGTTCTGTTTTTCAGCCATTTTCTCTGTTTTTCACTTATGGTTTAGTTGATGTTTTATTATGAAAGAAAACTAATTAAATACAATGAAATGTGTGTGGTCATTGTCACTAGCCTCAGCAGGAGAAGGTTTGAGTTACTATATTTGCTCCACAAGATTCTTTACTTTGATTTAAAGCTTATGTCTTCATTAATTCTATACCTCCATCTTAAGGTGATATACAATATCCCAGATGCACATTCCTGGTTTTGATGGTAAAAGGGATATGGTTGGCTGTGCTGGGAATGACTGTTTACATTTTCTAGATAGATATTGGTAAAGCTCCATTTGCCGTTACCTCAGGGTCTTGTTCTAGAAGAGAGAGTATCATTAATTTTGCATGTTAGTTGTTTGTTTTCCTTTAGTTAGAACTGCCAATAAGGACAGTTGTGGACATCTTGTCCAGTAAGGCTTGAGTTAAGGCCACTCTCTCATTGCGCAGAGGATATTGAAAATATTCAGCCTAACTGGCAACAAAGACATGAAAGTCTTTATAGACAGTGTTTTTCCTTTGCCATGCCAATGTTTTGAGAAGTGTTATAAAAATTACCTCCCACAACCATTTCTTCCTGTATTCCCTACAGTTTCATTAAGGATTTTCTGCTAGAACTGGTTCTGAGTCAAACTTCTTTCTCTTTCACTTTTACTCTCTCTCCCAAAGCAGAAGCATCCTAAATCCACATATAAAACCCTGAGTTTGCTTTTGTGTTTTCAGTTTTCTCCACTTCTCATTTCATCTACATGTTGCACAAATTATTCCAAGTCCAGGTTTGTTGCAGCCAACAAAAGCACTGGGTAGTCACTGGTGTGCAAAAGTCTGTTTGGGGTTTTATTTAATTTTATTGGGCAACCTCTTAGGAAAAAGCAAGTAGAAAATGATGATCAGCCCACAAGAACTTTTGCAATAAGTCAGTCCCTCCTTCTTACCAGCAATGAACTGCATGATCTGAACTGGAATATAATCATCTCAGAGAATGGATGAGTGAGTTTGCTGGTATAATCAAGCTTATGACTAAGAGCACTACCCATGATTGCAGCAATCGTTTATCCAAAGGGAAACAGTTTGCTTCTCATCCTTTATCTTTTACTAGACACTATTAAGGGTGGAAAAAAAACATTGGAATTTGAGGCCTCAGAAACCCTGTGCTAGTTCCTTGATAGTGTTACAACTCATTTTACCAGCTGGGCAGCCCATAAGACCTGTAAAATTAACCAGCTGTTGCCAAAAGTATCCAAAGCCTTTTTTTTTAAATCAATATGTGGCTTTTCTTAAATGATGTTTTCAGCAGAATTCTTTTATAACCAGTCTCAATCTTTAGATATGCAACTCACCCTACAATTTGCAGGCAGTATCTAGACCATCAAGGCAAATAGAGTTCTCAGCTCAATCTTGGAAACGCCTTTTCTTGGGAGCAATTTGGGAACACTCAGGGAGCAGGTTGTGGGTAGGCTCACATATGGGCAGCAGGAACAGCCCAATCCTGGCTGCTGCCTCCTCAAGCCTTTTCCCAGCATGTCCTTAATTTGCTGAGTGAATTAACTGCGCATTCACAGCAAATCCAGTGCTTCCAGGAAATAGTGTGTTTTGGGAAAATACAAAATATAGTCATGTTATATGTGCACAGCAAACCTAGCTCACGCTGAGTTTACCATGTGCATGTGGAACAAATATGCCGCACAAATCCCTCACACGATAAGGGAAGGGCCAAAGAGTGCAGCCTATCCCAACACTGACATGGGTACGTGACCCATTCTGCCCTGCTGGAAAATAGGGCACTGCTGCTTGAGGTAAAAACACCCTGGTATTTTTCCTGTGAGCTTGAACACTAGTTGTCAGCCGAATGAAAATTTTTACGTTTTTCTTTTTTTTGCTTTTAATTGGAAATTTGGAGAAGAATATATGTATCAGAGGGTTTTTTCCCTGTAAGTGGCCCCAAACTGTGTAAACTTTCAGGTTAAGTGCTCAATTAAAAGGTCAAATTATCCAAATAGAAAACTGAAGTGTCAGACAATAATTGTCTACTGGACTCCGTTACCTGAAGAGTTCATTGCACACTGACCTTGATTAAATATTGTACAAACTAGTGGTACGTGTAGTACTTCCTACTAGTTATTTATAACTTTACCTACCTCTGGATTTTTTAAATACCAAGATCACTCTTTGGATGTGTTTTAATAGGGCATCGCAGGATTCACAAATACAATAATCATGCTCTTAGAATTCCCCAAAAAATCTTTTTCTAGAAAAAAATCCCTCTCTCTTATAAATGCAAGTCTTCATGCTTGTATAACACAATATTTAAGCTCTTACTAACACTTGTTAAAGAAGCCTCATTTTATGAGCCATCTCCAGGCCTCAGCTCTGTGCCCATACTTTTCCTATGTGGTGTCTCTTATGACTCCACATTTCAAGCTCATTCTCTGCTTTTGACCAAAACTTCAGCTTCTATTTATATTATCTCTGCCTCTGGCAAATCGACAGGGACAGTGACACAGGATAATCACACATACTGTAATCCCTGGTCAGCGCCATTTCAAAATTAATTCAATTCAATGCATCCTAACCAAGTTCTTACTTTGTAGTTGTTATTAACATAAAAAGTGCTAAGAAAAATTTCAGTGTCTAGTTACAGCATTCAATAGCCTTTTGACTATGTCCAGAAAAGGCTATTATAGCTCATTTTCAGAAATTAAGGAAATATACTTTGAAAGTGTTCTACTGAATAAATCCAACTAAATTCTTGTTGGCTACATCTAAAATGCAGGCCAGGTGGTGGCTACACTTACCTGGAACATTCTATAGCTTCTTTTTATACCATACCCCAGGGAAATCAGGAACAGGTTGAAGACTTGTGCAAAGGTCTCATCCTGGCATGGGCCTGGGATGCATGCGTACATGTAAGCTGGGGGAGGTTCTTCTTTTTAAGCACAAATCTGGGTGCCACGGTTGTGCACACCATCACCTCCACAACACAACAGTATTTCTGTAAAGTTCTTGTTATTAATCTTCATGCATGTTAAAGGTCCTTTCCAAAGCTTACCAACATTGGTGAGTTCTATTGGATTTGAACATGCTTAGATGAAGCCTGAAATGATGTTGTATTTTGTACTTGGTGACCCTAATGGTGCCATATGACAGACAGTTCCCCTTTCTCTTCTTACTTGTGTGTCCCCTCTGGCTGAAGTCACATGCTAACTGCAAAAACATTAACCACTCTGTCCTCTTTAAACCCAACCCACTATCAGCAGCAGAGAGGCCATAACCTGGTGTTTTCTGGGAGATGTGGTCTGTTTCTGATAAGGGCTATCTAATTGCCTCGCAAAGTTGAGAAGAGATAGCAGGGACAAAAAGCCTACCAAATATATTACTTCTCTTTCTTTTAGAAATCTTGGGAACTGTAACCACACATCATCTAAATACTATGATAAAAAAGGCTTCCTGAGTCATTGGTTGGATTTGTTGTGAGACCTGAGTGAGATAGCACTGACATATGAGTCACGCTAAATCATTAACCCCACCTGAAAACATCAGCATGGACTCTATGACCTCAGGGAACAAATTTAACAACACAAAAACTTGATCTGAAAAAAACTAACTTTAGAATGAGACTAGTTCAGGCCAAACATAGCCAGTTGTGTGGCTTGAGAGACAGCCTGAGTCATGTCATGACTTACAGTGGGGCCTTGGATGGACAAGGGGAGGTATAAGTATCTTCAGGAGGTTTCTCATGCCTAAATTGGACTTTTTGTTCAAACTGAGAACAAGGGAATGAAACTAGAATAGGAAATAGTTTGGCTGCCCAAGGAGTTGATTGTAACAGCTGGTACATTCATGTCCTGACCAGTCTATCCTAAAGGGATAAATTTGATGGTCAGATAAAGAGATGTTTAAGTTACTCTTAATTAGCAAAATGTCAAAGAAAAACCTTAGCTTCTCCTGGGATTTGGTTGTATTTCTTTATTTAAAAGGCAATTAAAATGATAACATGCTGTGGTGAGGACTTAATTTTTTTTTAAGGATGCATGACTATGTCCTTGACCTGATGGTACCTGCATATTATTTCCACAGCTGTGACTTAGTTTTACTACAGATGCTAAAAACAGACCTGGCTATGAGTATGTCATGATGAGAACAGCTCTTTTGCAGCCAAACTCTCCATTCAGTCACCACAGCCACCACATTTTTTCTATTTTAATAACACAAGGGAAACACCGTGCTCTGTAGCAGCACAAAGCAAAACCACAGTGTTTAAAAAGATCAGTCTTTTTCAGGGTTGGCAATTAAATAGTAGAAATATCACTTCCAGTTTGAGTTGTACAAAAGTGCAGATACATGTGCAATTAATCAGGCAAGTTTGTCCATGGTTGAAGGCAAAAAAGAATGGGTAGAAAATTCCCTTGCAGGGGGAGGAATTGGGTGGAAGTACCCATGAAGAGTTACAAGGCACAAGACTGCGAGAGAGTACCCCACTTTGAGTCACAGAAATCTTCAGAAACTCTAAAGTGGAGTTGATTACCTTGTGACACCTGCTATCAGTGAGGAGACAGACAAGGCAGGGCC
>JAVSBS010015195.1:32938-62443 GCA_033124195.1 Coracias cyanogaster | reverse complement strand
CAAAAACCAACAAAACAGATTAGTGAACTCATCACAATTTTGTGAGATTTCAGTCTTCAAGTTCCCCCTCTTCAAATGCATGAAGATGAAATGAAATGCAATAGTTGTGGCTTCAGTTCTGATCTCAGTTGTAGCTGCATAAAACAGTGAAATTTTAAGTTATTCCAGATCTATACTAGAGCAACTAAATCTACATCTTGAATGTCATCCTATACATTTTTAAAATAATTGTGGAGAATTCTGGTATGGCCACCAAAACAAAACATTAAAAGCCAATTATGTCAAATGAATATTCCCTTGCCCGCCTTCCTGCTCAAGCCAGTGAAGCCACTGCAGCATTATCTTCCATGCTGCTTCTAAATTAATTCTTTTAAGCACCAGTCAGTTTTCATGTAAAGCAGGGAGAAAAACTTTATGTAAGCTGAATACCTTAATTTGAAAGACTTACTGGTAGGAAAATTATACGTTTCATATCTAGAGTAACAAGCAGAGTATCAACAGAAAGAAGCCACAACCAATCCACAAATATTACAGAAAGCAAGGTCTTTGGCTGAAGATCTGAACAAGGAACAAGGACACTTATATTCCTGCTCTGCCATCAAAAAATAAATCATTGCGCATGCAACACTTGGGGCAAAAGGCTTTCAAACTTTATTTTTTTAAACAACTCTGTAGTATTTTGTGATGAAATAATACATTCTATGAAAAAATCATTATTCTGTTAGTACAGTAAAATGATGTAACACTTGATTACTGATATGCATGCAGTTCAGGTTTTCTGCTAGGTTAAACATTGAGGTTGCATACTCAATAAATGATGACAAACTATTTGGCATGAAGGCAAATACTTATATTTCATTAATGTAATACAATTACCGTATTTTCTGTATCATTAGAGTTTCAACATGAAGGGCACAATAAAACCAACTCATAACAAACCATCCATAAAGTACTACCAAGTTAACATGCAGGAAACAACATATCCCCAAAATTAGAAGCTTAGCAGTAGTAGCAGAATAGTGACACCCACAGTGCACCACAAAAATGGAGAACAAATAAAAATAAATAAAATAATAAAAGAAATCTTATGTGAAAAGTCATGTTTTAATAGGGTTAGGAAAATGGTGACGATTCTCAACAAGGAATCTCTTTGCTACAATTAAAAAAATAACTTTTAGTTTTCAATCCATGAGGAATTTGCTACAGCTCCGTGCATCTACCCGATGTAGTTATCTGTGTCTTAGGAGTGTCTGCTTTTGACTGCACACACTTCAGATCCTGTGCATGTCATCTGGAAAAGTTCCCAGTTACAAGAACAGCTCTTTACACAGCCCTCTAGGCTTATGAAAGTGCATCTTGATGGTGAAGAATGAAGACCTTCCTTCACAGCTTGCCTACTATGCCCACAGTTCTTCATGACTACAGGGGTTTTAGTTACCCAAACAACATATGGAGCTGAGAAATTACTAAACTATATAATGAAAAATTTTTAAAAACACCCAAATCCTAAATATTTTACAATAAGAAATTTAGGTGAAACAAGACTTACAACCAATTCTAATCTAGAGTGACAGTATTTCTAAAATACAGCCGAAGTTCACAAAAATAACTCTGTCTCAATGTGGCTATTTGTTCACATTTTTCAAGAATAGTCGTACCTAAACCAGGTGCCCAAGTTAGACTATGGAAGTTGGACAGCAGTTTTCTTGTCCAGCATTTTCCTCAGATGTATATAGTTCACTTGGATATATTTACTCATTATTGAGTGTTGGTTTTACCTATAGATCATGAAGCAGATTGGACCTGTCCTGTAACATCCTTGAAGATCAAAATGAACTCTAAAACAGTCTGGTTTTAAAATAGGTCTACCTAAACTTATACAATAAATAACTTTATAATGCTTACACGCTTTGGCACCAAAAAAATCTCAATAAACAAATCTTTTGCCCAAAGGTTTCTCCTGCCTTCAGTCTTCACTGGGCAACTCACGTAACTCTATTAAGCCCCTTTCAGATTAATGAATTACTTGTTCCACAACAAACTAGAACAGATATAAGTTATTTTATTGAATTTTGCCAAAACAGGCTAATGCATTCAGGTTTAAGACAGAATAATGCAGGAAACAATGTCTGAGGCCCAAGTTCACTGAGGTTCATAAAGTTTTACCTAACCCTTTGTCACTGGATTACAGCATATGTGCTCCTTCGGTTGAGCTGTACTTCTGCTGTGGGGATATATACTACAGGAGTATCTGCCTCTGAAGTAACCATGAAACATGCTATTTAATCCAGCTTCTAATGGGCATCACAAAATAACCTCCTGCCAATGCACAGTTAGTATAAAAAAAAAAATCACCAATTTCCACTGAAAAATCTGAAATGGGTCTGATAGTGACAACTCTGCGAGACTTTTCTGGGGTTTTATGACATGTCAGCATTATAAATCTGGGGAATAAATAAACTGAGCAAACACTGTAATAATTTTTCAAGTGATCCTTTAAGTCATTCTATACGTATTTTAAATTTAAATTTTATCTTACAAACTGCTTATTAAATTATAAGCTTTAGTTTTTATAAAAATAATTAAAAAAAAAAAAAAAAAAAAATTATAATTTGGCACCCAACCCTGAAAACAAAAAGCCATTTTCTGTTTTGGAAAAACAAAACAGATTTTGCTTTCAGCTCACTCTTCATGAAACATGAGAAGGGAAGAAGCAGCTCTAAGCTGCTGCTTGTAAGTGTCACTTGGAGGCATGGCTACTTAGAAAATTAAACCCATCATAAATTATATTACAAATACAATTCCAAGTCTCCTAGGTATTAACCTCATCTTCTAAACACAATTTAATTTGACTGGGCTGCCTGTCACAAAGCTATGGAAAGCAAGATTTCATAACTTTTCCACTATAGCACATTGATCACTTCTTGTAACAACTTACTGCTGTTTCACTTATACATAAAATCACTGTGTGCAAACATCACAATTACTCCTCTTCAGTTGCTTTTGTATCTTCTGTTCAAAAATTATGTGGCAGCAAAAAGCAGTCAGCATAGTAAGCATTATAACACATTAATAATCTACTGGGTGTTATAGATATGTCAGCATATTTTTTATCTGTTATTATAGATTTGCAATCTTTCATACTACTCAGACAAAAGATACTACAATTTATCTTTGTATTTCAAATGTTGGCATTGTAAAGACTTCTGTTATAGGGACATGGAGCAACCTGAAGGCTCAGCCTCCACCATGCCAGGTGCTACACATCTTTGGAGGCAAACTGCCACAAACACCATGCAAAGCAAGCAAACACTAGAGGCAAAAGGTAGAACATTTCTTCTTCCCTCTCCGCTCCTCACCTTCCCACACTCTCCTTGCTCTTGAAGTAGCCATGGGATGTAAGATCCAGTGAGCAGACACCAATCTGCTTTCAAAATGCAGAGCTGTACCGTAGAAGTGGGAAAGGCATGCCATGCACCACTGCTACCAGGCTCTTTGGTTTGCCATTGGACCTCACATGGCACGCCATTGCAGAAGATGTCACACTTGCTTCTCACAAGCAGTCTCATCTGCAGATAGGATGGAAACCTCACTCTTTAAGACGATCTTCCTCAAGTCAAGGCACGAAATTGTGGAAAACGGTAAACCTGCCTATTACAAGGGACCAGAGACTGAAATCACCTTCTCCATTAAGACTAAACCCAGGAATTCAATTCTAAACATGCCATTTCTGTGGTAGCTTGGTTGGTTTGTTCTAAGTGGTGAAAAAGCATCTTGAGGGAGGCAAGGACAGCTTTCGGCCTAGGGACAGCACATTTCACAGGTTCAAGAGATCTTAAAACCCATTATGTCCAGGGCTTGCAGCCACAAACTCTGCGATAGCACAGAGGCCAGCTCTGGGGGAGTCCAGTCAGGCAAAACAGACACTGTGAGCAATAGCTATTTTATGCTTCTCTAGGTCTGGTACACCTCCCCGTAAGGTCTTCTGTTAGCAAACTCCCATGGACACTACCACCAAGGGCTGCTGAAAAATGATGCATTAGGAAGGATGCACAGTCTGCATCCTTTGGTGTAGGATGATCAGCCTGTGATTTAATGGAATACCCAGTGATGTACTGTTCTGCTCCACAGGTCTGGACACTTAGATTAGGTACCTACACTACTTTTAGGCCACATTTATCTTATGTTTTCAATCAGAAAAAGTATACAAAAGGGAAGCACAGCTCGTAAAGCTATCCTTAGACAACAGATTCACTATTTTTTAATAGAAAGGAATAAGTAGCAGAAACTACAGAACAATGTCTTAATAAGCCATAGATATATTTTAATTCATTTAATCATTAACAAAGAGTATTTATAAATCAGCTGCTTCTCAAAAACATTAATTCAATCAGAGATATATTTCTGTACGAGCATGACAGCACAGACACTAACATAAATTTAGAGAGTCAGTATTGCAATTTGGCTGATCAAAGTGACATATAATGGTAAAAGCTGATTTCCCAAAGCTCCTCAATCACACTCTAAGATATCCAGATCAGAATCTCAAGGTTAAGCACAACCAGTTGCACAGCTACTTACAATTATTATCTCTCCACACAACATAACGTCCACTAAAACTCCATTGTCATCAGTAAGTGAAATTTTGCACTCTGTTGTAAACCCATAGAATCCTCTATTAATTATTAAAATTGTAATTACTATATTTAGAGATAGAAAAAAAACCCCAAACAAAAATCCATCCCAACTCAGCAAACTCAAAGCTGCAAGCTGTCAAACAAATAAACAATTTTTTCCTACTACCTGAAGATATTTCAGGTTCCTAGAAGGACAGAAAATAAGACACTTATATGCATTTAGAAATTACATTTTTTGAATGAAAAATTTTGAACAAGGATTTGTAATAAGATATTTAAAACACAGTTTAACCTTAGTTGCAGTTCTGTAGTTTGCTCCAGGAATTTAGGCCCCTCATCTTAGAAAACAAACCAAACACAACCAGCTGAAGGGCACAGGCCCTTTGTGTGTGTCAGACACATGTGCTGTAAATTAAGAATATTTTTCCCAGCTTTTGAAAGGTGTCATCAGGCAACTCCTCATCCACTGCAAGATCCACAAGACAGGTTGTTGATAGCTACAGTTCTCACACTTCCCTCACTCTTCTCTTTTTTCCTGCCCAGTTGCAGAAGATTGTAGAGCACCAAGTGTTTCTTCTTTGTGTACATAAGATAAAAGTTCAAGATATAACTCTGCCTCCAATTCCCCAGCTAAAAACTAACCCGAATTGGACTCATCTCCATCTGGAAGGAGCACGTGACAGACATCATGGGGAAAAACACTTGCAGGGGACTGACTCATGACAGACCCAACTTATGGGCTTTTTCACTAACATCAGTCTCCCCACATCATCTCACTGCACTCCAAAACCCAAGTGTTACAAAGGTAAGCTATATACATACTTGTTTGGGTTGCTTTTTGGTTTTCCTATGTTGTTTTGTTTTTTCCTGTTAAATGTGCTTGAAGTCCTCTATGTAATAAATCATTCCTTTTTGCCACTTTGCTGTATTTGTTGTCATGTCTGCCAGGAGATCCATTCGTGCTCCCAGTGCTCCTTTTGTTTCCCACTTGTTGCTTGCAGGTCTAAAATGCTCGAAAAACTAGCTCTTGCCAAGTACAGAAGCAGCACTCCCAGTTCTTCTGCTGTGCATCACTTATAACTTCTATTCTGAGGTTTTTGGAAGAGGTGGGAATACAAAGCATGAGCAGAAAGCTAGTCAATGGCTAGTCTTTAGGACTAGCCAGCTCTGTGTGGATACGTGCCCACCATGCACCAGAAGATACTGGAGAATCATAGACTCTTAGAAATATCTGGATTGAAGGGGGCTTTGGAGATCATTCAGCCCAACCTTCTGTTCAAAGGAGGGCCCACATCAGATTATTCATGGCCCTGTCAAGCCAATTCTTAAATGTTTACAGTGAAATACTACACTTTTACCTAATTCTCCTTTTCAATTAGGTAACAAGTGTAATAAGAACACTCAAATACCACCACAAGCATTGACTCTAATGGAAGCCTTTCGTTTTGACTGATTTTAATTTATTAAGTCTTTTCACTTAAGGAATGACAACTTCTAATATAATCTCAAAACAGAAAGTAAAAAGCAAGGTTAAAAAGCTGCTCCAAAACTACCTGATATCCTCCTGCTCTAGAGTTTTATAATAATGTGGAGATAACACCAATAAAGACATACCTCCACAGACTTGAGCAAAGCATCCTAGACACTCTCTATTCCAGGTGTTGTTTGATGCAATACCCAAGCCACCACATTGTTTTCCAGCTGGAGACAGAAAGAAGCTGCTGAGCTGTTTTATAATTATTGTGATACAGTGGAGTTAGTACTCAAATACCTCTTTTGTGTTAGACCTGAGTCTGTCTAAAGCTTCCTGACATCAATCAGCGTCACTGAGTGTTGGATCAGATCCACACCTGAGAATTTAAGCAATTAAATTAAGGCTTTGTCAGTCTCAAAGTTTGTTTAAGAAGCAGCTGGCCATTAACTGAAGAGGACAGGTGGTACCTTTAAACTTGTAAGGCTTTCCCCTACAGGACCAGAATAAACATTTTAGGCCCTTAATCTACAGTTAAGGTTAATCTGTTTTAACAATTTCCTAATCAGCTAAGATGTGCTGGATATTGATGAGAACAGAAGCAGAACACAACCTTGATTAACTGAAGGACAAATTAACTTTTCATCTGAATCCTAGGATGCTAGATAAAGAATAGTTGGAAAGAAGTAGGAAAATTTGTCTCCTGAAGAGTAGGAAAAAAATCTGAAACGCTAGCCCTGAGCAGAACAAATACTACAGGAAAGGCACTTGGAAAGAGAAGAATTACAACCAATCAAGACTGGAAGGCTCAAAGAGGGGTTCCATTAAGATTAAGACCACAGGGAAGAAAGATCTTCTGAATGGCAGTTTTGTTAAAAGGAGTATTTTAAGAAAAAAAGAGGAGACAAGAAAGAAATGTGAATTCAGGTTATGAAAGAAGGCTTCTTTTCCCCTGAACTTTTCACCTGATGGCTAAAATAGGTGCTATTTGCACTTTAAGTAGCCACCTCTATGGATTTTATCAAAGACTGTTAGTGGGAAACCAAGATCCCCATCTACTTGTTAGGAAGAATTATGCCAGTAGTCTGAGAGATGCCTGGACTGCCAGTCTCCCAAGCACATGAGCAACAGCTGGGAGGGCAATTCATCTGTTGCAGTGGTGATTAACTATTCTGAACTCGATGCTAGGAAGCAAGAGGAATAGACTCTGCAGCCAAAAGATGAAGTCAAGAACTTAACACTTGATCATGTAAGAAATCGTTCTCTAGCACATATGCAGACAGGACGCAATCTATACCTTCAAGTGTGTATGACGAAATGCCTCACTTCATTGGTGTCATAACCTATCACCTGCTATAGCATCTGTTATGTTAAGAAGTACAATTTCTTGAAACGTGATCTGCAGCAAATCAAATGAAACATTTCCAAAATAATTATGAGGGGAAAAAATGCTGATTTACTATTTAAGTAATGTCTCTGTGATTTACTATTTAAGTAATGGCAAGCTGAAATTTGCTGTTCTTGTTACACAAGGTTCCTCTCATAAATACCACTGAAAGAAGCAGACACAAACATAGCATGAGCAAGACAAATGTCAGTAAAAAGATGAGGAAGTGGAAGCAACTGAATAATGAGAGGTTAGATGAAAAAAAATGTTAACTAATGATTTTTTAACTGAATTGAATGTAATTCATTACCAAACATTGGAAAAACTAAGAACAATTAAAAGCTCATGTTGTAAAATTTCAAATAACATTTAAAAAAAACCCTTAAGAACCCAAATATCTTTTGACTCCACTAAATTACTAAATACTTTGAGGATCTTAAGCTTCCTAATCTGCAAAGAGACTTTTGGTTACTATAAGATATTACTAAATTCTGTATTAAGTTTTTTTTTTTAAATCATCAAGATCAGCATCTTTTGTGTACCTGTCAACACCATGGTTTAGTAATTTGTGTTTTGTGAATGTTGTTGTCTCTGAATTCCAGCAATGTCAAAATCCTTTTTTTTTCTGCATACAAATTAATTCTGATTCATGAACAGTGCTTCTTGAGCTGTACAAATAAGTTGTTTCTACCAGTATCTGAAGCATGTGCAAATTCTACAACAATGCAGCTGAACACACTGCCAATTCTGTCTTTATATTCATGGTGTACAATTGCCATTTCAGCTCCTCAGCAACTGCTATAAGCTACACACCCACTTTTCTCACTTTAAAAGATAAATATTATAAAGTATTTATTTCAAAAATTTCACTTTTTTTTTGTATGCTGATGTAAAGCATACAAACTGATTTGTTATTAAAACACAGCCATGAATTCATAAACTCAGGATTATTGCACTATATTCCTGTAACCCTCAATAGAACCATCTATAGCCTTTTTCTTACTCTAAAAAAATTAACAGAGCAGTAATTTCAGGCAAGACTAACCTCACCCAACTATAATTACCTACAGTATGGGCTTTTCTATCACTCTAGCATCACCTTTATGCTCAGACAAGAGAAAAAAAAACACTTTTAGGGAGCTAATAATGAATAGTTTTCCTTATGGTGACTCATGTTTTTTTCTCTCTTTACTGTAAGCAAACACCATTTAGACAGCTGGCTCAGATGTACACGTCCTGAAGCAGTCAAATTCCTGTGACTATTGTACTCAAACTGCTTGTAAAAAAACCCAACAAAAAACCCCCCCCAACCGAGGTTAGTCATAAAGCAGTTCTCAACAGAAACTGACAGTCAAATATACTGTGCATAACCTTTCAACCGTTCCCAGCCCTGCCTCGGACAGTACCATTTACACTCCCAAGGCTATCAAAAGTCCCCCCTACAGAGCAGAGCTGCCCAGTGAACCCACACTTGCCCTGGCTCCAGGCTACTTGTGCAGCAGACCACCCCCCTTAGCTGTGCAATCAAGTGACTTTGGGTACCTGAGGAGGTCCGCATACACAAAATAACAACATAGTATTATGAAGCCTGAAAGACTGTTCACACATATACCAAGATTTGGTTCAATGGCTTGTGAATAGGCATCTTCATTTCTTTCAAGCCAGTGTAAGCACTCAGGCTGGATTTTGGAGAGTTACTTGTTTGCAAGCTGAAGTGCTGAATATGCAGTTTCAGTATTCCACAATTTTTGCAGACAAAAAGTAAAGGTTTTTAAGTAAAAATGCTGACATGAACTTGCTGCAAGCACTACCAATATCTTTAAAGTTATACAACTAGAGAAAAAACCACCACATTTGCAAAATCATGTAATAGATCAGTGTTGAGAGTATTACTTTTCACAGATAACAGAAGTGATGGATTTCTTTCCCCAAAGACCAGCAGATATTAGACAGACATTGAAAACAGAACATTACACAGACAGTTCATCTAGTCTGTGGTATTAAAACATTCAATGTTTTTAGGAGATGTAACAATGTCACCAATGTATAAAACTTCATATCATTGAGACATCCATCCATAGCAATCTATAAAGATTCTCTAGATATCGCAGTTAAAAACCTATGTAATTTTTGAAACATCATTATCACCATAAGTCACCATGATAAAAAAAGGTTTATGTTACTTCTTCAAATTAATTTAATAGCTTCAATTAATAATAACTAGAATTACTAACACAATTTTGCTGTTAGCAAGTAGCACAGAAACTTCCTAGTGAACTTTCATGACAGTGCAGATCTGGCCCTTAGAATAAGTAAATAAATGTTGTAAAGTAAATGAGAAAAATATCTGCTTAGTTTTAAGACTGCAATAATTAAGAACTTGTGAACAGCTGTTTTTTCAAAGGAAAGTCTGTTCCATGAGAAAGACAGAATTAGCAAAACAAGTCATTTATCCTATTCACTGCTCTCCAACACAGGAAGAAACAGCAACTTTTAGTTCGTAACTCACAGAAAGGACAGAGACAGCTTCTGTTTCAAAGGAAGAATCCCAGATTTTTCTCACTTGTTTTCAGACAAAGTTTATCTAGGAACATTTTGATAAGACTAGCAATTTCAATAAAATAGTTTAATAATTATCTGTTTCTATCATCCTAAGCAACACAGTCATCCTGCACACATTCTCCCTTAAGTACCTGAAGTGCTGGGGCCTGAGTTGTGGGCCCCGAGCTGGAGTTGACTTGTGAATGAGTCACAACCTAGCAGAATGTTCTGTTTTTCTTATCGGCCTCATGTTCCAGAGGCAGAACCTGGCCCACCTGTGGCTCTGCCCTTAGCCAGATGGTCGTGGCTGGAGTGGTGGGCGTGGCCAGGGTTATATTAACCAGGAGCTGATCAGTCAGAGGAGTTTCCTGCTGAGTGTGGCTTCTGTTGGGGCTGGTTGCACCTTGCTGAGCTCTCTCAGTGGTATCCTTCCCTGTGAAGGGCCATGAGGGAGCCATCTCCTGTCTGTTGTGTCCAGCAGGCAATGCTGGCACTGCAGTGGTCAGCGGAGGAGCTGGGCCCACAGGAACTTATAGCAGGACTGTTTGAAAGACTTCCAGGGGGTTGTTGCTGAGATCAGTGTTGGCCTGTGGGATCAGGCAACTTTTGGCAGCATAAAATGATGATGATTGCTGAACCAGCACAACAGTACCCTAAGTTGCTACTCTTTATCTTTTACAGAGCTGCCATCTCCTTGTGACTTTTCATGATCTTTTCTTCCTGATCTAAGCTCTCTTTCTGATACACAGTTTTTCAGATTTCCTAGTATTTCTTCAAGAAAAGATCACTCTAACTGATTCTGACTGAAGACTATCTCTGGCAGTAGTGAAGAGCTGAGGAAACACTTTGAGAACAGCCAAGAAACTTCTAGTTTCAATGTTTAAATGTGCTATTGTCTCTCTCAGACTCATGTCTGACTGTAACAATTTTTTTTTTTGGAGACTACACCAACGCAACACCGGAGCACACGATTGTTTTGCTAGTCAACCAGTATTATTTGAATTAGCATCCTTTTCCATTTGGCAGGAAAAAAAAAAGAATTTGCATTACTTACTACCCAGCTATTCCGCCTCCTCAGAATATCAAGATTCGATATTTGGATGGGTATCTCCCTGCTGTACCAAACAGTAAAATTAGCTGCTATCTACTGATCCGGGGATGCTTACAGGAATTTCTTTTTCTTACACATCTGCACAGACTGACTGACTGTTGTCACTGATATGGGTAACTTGATGAACCTTAATAACCACTATGTGGCACTTCACAGAAAAGGATAAATTCTGCCATTCTTTTTCTTCAAGGAGATCACAAAAGTAATGCATAGAAATTACTGTCTTTCCTCCCCATCCACACATAAGTAACTTATGTGGTACCATGTGTGGCTGTGTTTAACTTGACAGTAGAAAATAATACTGATAGGATTAAAATGGATTTTACTTGCCCTGACCTGTGTCTGTCTTTTCCTCCTACACCAAAATTAGTAACAATTGAAAAAGTTTATTTAAGCATAAACTATATTACCATCCAAGAATCACAGTTGGAAAAAAGCAGAGTTGGTGCAGATGGTATCAATACACTGTACTAAGTTTGCTTTTGCTGGGCGTGTCCTCTCTCCAGAGTTTCAGTTTGTCTGCTCTATACCTTTGCAGTCATTTTGTGAAAGCTGCATGTTAAGTCAAGAGCAAAAAACCCCTTGATATGGCTGTTATATTTTACATCCCTTCTGCAGGATGAAAGCTGTCCCTTTAAAGTACATGGCAACAGACTGTAAAGGTTTAGGGGCGTGACTTTACCCTAGATGTCTTCCACCGCCACATTCAGACTAAATTTGGTAATTGAGGTGCAGCATAAAAAGCAGTTTCTCCCAGAAGAGTTAGATGCATAGAGAGGAGTTGGCTTTTTCTTCTATGTCTTGGACAAATCTCTTGAGTGTATGACAGAAGATAATCACAACATCTGACAGACTGGGATACAGTGGGTTTGCATAGGCTTTTATCTTTTACTGGGTAGAAAACTGTCTTGTAGTCATTCTTTATGATCATTAAAATATATCACTTTATTTCAAAACCAAGATACATGCTCTTGAACATGAAGTGAGAGCAAACAGACTGGAGGCTATTTTTGCCACTCCCCTGCCTTTCAAATCCAGTACCATAGGAAATGTTGAAGGAAGCCAGAGGAGAGAAGAGACAGTACTCTACAGAGACCTGGGACACGGTTGTCTTCCCTTACCATAAAAACTCTGGACTAAAAGAAGCCTAACTTTATTTGGCAGTTTAAAATAATGTGTTTTGGGGGCAATTTTAAGTGTATTGGTTGCTCCCTGAAGGATTCCAAAATGCACATTAAGAAAAAAAACCTGCACACTTACTGGTTTATTAATATGTAATCTGATCAGAATTCATTTTCTCATGCAATGGTACTGAGTGATCAATTCTTCAAGAGACTGCTGTCCAAAAGCTCCTGCTGGTTAACGTCAAAAGCATATCTAATCCCAGCTCTGTTTCTGGTCAGGAAGCACTTGCCCTTCGAGCTCTATCTGGGAGGAGATGGAGGAAAAGCATTAGGTCATGGAAGTATCAAGAGCTTCAGTGGGGAGTCCTTTGTTCTCAATCTTGCATTTCAACTCTTTATGTCATATTGATCTACTTGCTACCTCTTCTCTTCTTTGTAGATGAGCCCAGGCCATTCTTCCCCACCACAAAGTTTCCAAAACTACAGTGGGAAATGCAAGCAAAACCAGACAGCTCATCACGCCACATTCCCTCTTCCTCCTGCCCTTTGCCCTCCCCAGGCAACAAACCAGACACTCTGAACATAATGAAAGCTGGTAAGTTTTCTGTAGATGTCTCTGTTCCACCCAACAAAAGCACATACACACATTCAAAGCAGAGGACAAGGCCAGAGGTTTCACCTGATCTAGAAACTAGCTCTGGAGAGATTCGTCTTAATTAATTACATCCTGCTTTATAAATTCAGCAGTCAATATGACACATGGGCTACTCTGGTTTCAACAATGCTGGAGAAAACAAACTAGCTGACAAGGGGGAAAAATTGCCTTTTCACCCTTTTTCCACTGGAAATTAATTGCAAAATATGTACCAATGTAAAAATGCTGAAGTCATCATAAAAATTTGCACATGTAAGGACCCTCATGTATTTGATATATAATTCATAACACTTTATTTTTAAATAACAAAGATTTTTTGAATTAACTAGTTTACAGGCATTTTTGCTCCATCTATATAAGCTACCTAGAAAGAACAGTATTGTCATTTCTACTTTTCAGGCACAGAAGCTGAACAAAATAAGAGAGAAAATCAACTGCTTAACAGTTTTGATCTTAGAGAGTCTGGACTTCGTATCCAGCAGAGCAATGAACTTGCAACCAAAAATGGAACATTAAAGGTCATATCAGACCACAGTTCAGGTTAAGTCCAGGGTCACCACCCAGGTCTTCCCATTTCCAAAGCAGCTGGAAGAGGAATGCAAATGGTGACTCTGTGTTTGTAAGTACCAAAAGAATGTTACTTAACAGATTGAAATTTGTAAGATGAAGGTAATGGGACCTGACCTCACTGCATTAGTTCCAGCAGTTACCAGGTCCTTTAACTCCACACACTGTTTCAACTGCAGTAAACCCTTCACTGTTTTCTAAATAGGCCCACAGAATGTGTAACTTTATTTCAAAAAGAAGAAACAAAATGACAACCCAGAATATTTAGTTAACATCTCCAGATCACATAATCCCTACCCTAGATTAAAACTCAAGAATTTGAGAACATAGGCTTACATATTTATGTTAAACTACAGATCTCTGAAAGCAAGGCTTGTTTAAGACTCTGGGCTATACATGTCCATGTGGCAAAACTAGTCTTCCAACTTACACAGCTGAGCCCTCGGGAAAATCTTGCTCCAGTTATTCTAAACCATCATGATTCAGCTTTGGCAGATGTTTACCAATGAATTACAACACTTGGTACCTTGTTTTGATATTTAATCCAGATGAGACTGCAATATAGCAACCAAAATACACAACTTATTTTAAGTAAAACCCCTGAACAATAAGGCAAAAATTACTGACATGTTTAGAGAATGTTGAGTACTATTGTCTTCAGTGATGATATTTCTTACGGTAATTTCCACCAACTTCTCAGGAAGATCCTGAAATAACAAATTTGAAAGGAAGACCTGTCCAACTTTCTAGACTTTCAAGCTCTACCCACCAAATTATTTTTGCCTAAAGAAGAAAAGTCTGAGAACAGAAGTCTCTGGTCACCAACCGATAGGAAAAAAAAAAAAAGGCACCAAAGAAGTAGGCAATTCAGTGTACTCTTCTTCCTCCTCCCCCGCCTTTTCTTAGAAGGACAAAGCACAAGATACCTGCCAGCATAATGGCTTATTTCAATGAAACTAAGATGAGTTATTTGTCAGTGAATGTAAGTGCTTTTAAAGATCTTTTCATACTAAATACTTCAACAGGCATATACAATTTTCCTTATATTGACGTTGTCATACCACGTTTTTGGAGGGACGTACAAAGAAGTCATGGTTGGCTAGAAGCAACAACATTATCATTATACATGTATATGTAAAATAAAGGCCACCCTGAAAAAAAGATCAACAATTTAGAGCATTCTCCTGACAAAACACAACTGTACTACATAGTATATGAGTATATACAGTAAGCATGAGCTCCCCACCTTGCCTGCTTTAAATGATTCAAGAGACCTGGACTAAGTCATTCCTTTTCTGAAAAATACATAGCTGAGAAATGGCTCCTGATAAACAGGGGGGAAAAAATGCTGAACATTAAATTCTAGTGCTTTGCATTGTCATTCATACTAAACTGCCTTTCTATGAAAGTGGACTTATCTATATTGAGAATTCAAGAGTCATATTACAGCTCTCTGCATAGAGCATACCCTTGGAGGTTTGATTTCAAAAGCCAGACGTCGTATTGTATATTCCCTGCTGACAAGAACTCAGTCAGAGCATATTACATCACTCTTCAAAGAGTGGTAAAGCAAGTGTCGGAAAAACCCTGAAGTGATCTGATAAATGATTTTGTTAGCTTGGCACCAGTGTGTCTGGTATCTAATACTTACGATACACAGCCTACCAAGTACACGGTATTAGATTCCTGCTATTTTGTATCAACAAGGAATGTATGCAGTGACACAGGCCTTTGTAGTTATGTATGGGAGGAGAGAAAAGTCAGAGGGGAACACAATACATTTCCCAAATACGTAAGGAAATCACTGAATTGTGCTAGGAGAATGACATACTGCTAGCAGAATGACATTAGGAACAAAAAGTCA
Source organism: Coracias cyanogaster (assembly GCA_033124195.1). NCBI lineage: Eukaryota > Metazoa > Chordata > Aves > Coraciiformes > Coraciidae > Coracias > Coracias cyanogaster. The sequence continues at coordinate 47,086 of JAVSBS010015195.1, read as the reverse complement.
CAACTCAGACTACTATGTCCAAGCAGATCATGTTGCACTGGCATTACCCAGTCTTTAAATAAAATTTACTGTTGGTCAACCCCCGCAGACCAGAATTTCAAAAGATTTTTTTTCTCCTCTTACAATACATTTCATGTAATCTTTGCACATATCCAGCATCAAGACTATGGATGAAGAAAGGAAGTAAAGGAAGAACAATAATCCAGAGATTAACCAATTTCACAGAATCATCAGAGAGTAATGCAGGTTGGACAGGATACTGGGAGGTCTCTAGTCCAGCTCCCTGCTCCAAGCAGGCTCAGCCAAGAGATCTTATCAGGCTGCTCAAGGCTGCTCAAGGCTTTCTTCAGGCAGATCTTTAAAAGCTCCAAGGATGGAGCCTGCACAATGTCTTCAGACAACCTGCTCATTCCCAGTGAAAGTTCCTTAACCTCCAAGTAAATTATATGTTTTCTTTGCTGTCCTATTTTAATTTAAGATAATTATCTTTTATTCTCCCTCCTCCTCTTAAGCACAGCACTGAACTGTAGCAGCCTCCAGGCTGTACAACCCCCACTCCTTCAGCCCCTCTTGATAGGGCAGGCTCCCCCCACCACAGCTCCTCTTGTTTATCCACATCTGTCTTGTATTAGCAGGCCCAAAATCAGATGCAGTATTTCAGATGTACTCCAGTGAGTACCAAGTAAAGGGAATAATGACTTCACTTGACCTGGTGCTATTTGCCTCTTAATGCTGCCCAGAATGCTGTTTGCTCTTTGCTACACAGACACACTGCTAGCCTGTGGTCAGTTTGTCTACCAAGACCTCTGAGAAATCTCAGTGAAAGCTGAAGGAAAGGTGGCTCTGGAGACTTAATGTGTTACCTGTGGCCAATTGTCACTGAACACCGGTCCTTTTCAGCAACAAGTCCACATTTTCCTTGTTTATTGTTTTACTGCTCATGCAGTGGCAGAAGCTTGCCTTGTTGCCCTTGATGGCCCTTTCCACTTTCAGCTCCAGCTGAGCTTTGGCTTTTCTACCACAATCACTGCGTCTGTGAAACATTTCTAAATTCCTCCTTTGTAGCCTGCCTCTACTCCCACCTCCCACTACTACCCTTTCAAACTGAAGCTCAGTTGTAATCTATCAATTTATTTCCCTGAATAACAGGTAGAAACATCTTCATGCTTGGAGGAGTGTGGAGGATGTCAGCTTTATGGACTTGACAGGTTACTTGAGATCCCCTCAAGATCCCAAGCTCTATCATTTCATGGTTGCTACAGTCATTAATTACATCACCAACCAGTTCACGAGCCACAGAACAGAAAATTTTTACCCCTAGCTGGTCCATTACCATCCATGTTAACAACAAAAAAAAAGTAATTCTAAGTCTACTTCAATAATAATAATATAATTCTAAGGTATTAAGTCTTGTGTAAATGATGGATTTTGTGAAAAATGCATTTAAGCTGCTTCTAGTCTTTAAAATCTTTTAGTATTTGTGTGATTTTTCTAGCTATTTTGTCCAATCGTATACTTGGGGCCATAAGAATTCAGATACAGAGCTGCACTTGATAGCAAGGGTCAGTGTATCCAGACTTAGGCCAGTAATAAGCCTTTCAATGTCTTGAGATTAGCCCATGTATTAGAAAAAATAATGCAATGTGAACTTCCAGGCTAAGAAATAGTTTGATATTGAAGCTTACGGCAAAGCACAGGGAAATAAAAGACTAAGCTGAGAAATACTATTATCAATATTTCACCTTTTTATTTAGTTTATCTAAAGCAAGCAGATGCATGCAATGAATAAAAATGCCTACTTTGCAGCATTTTGGTGAGTACTACAAAAATATACGCTTGAGTACACAAGTTAAATACTGGCAGAGAGAATCCTGCATTTGAATATGGTAGTTTTGCAGGCCATGCTAAAACCAAAAGAACAAAAACACAAAATGTGCCCAGTTCTTCTTTTTATTTAAATAGTGCACTTTTGAATGAGGAAGGGTAAAGGAAAGTATTTCCTTCACAGTTAAAACATTCCATAACTAGCAATAGGCTTTTTCCCCCTCCTCTAGACAGCATAGTTTTTTGTGTGACAGAGAGCAACTTCTCTACTACAGCCCAACTTGTCAGGTAGAAGCAGTAACATTGGTCTTTTTTAGTGGCACCATCCTTGATGCTTCTTTTGGATGAGGCTTTCATTTAACATATTCAGCTGTACCTGATGTAGCTGACTGTCTGCTAGGAAGAAGACAGATGACCCCTCTATGTTATCTTGTGAGGGAGATGCATTGATTTTGCAGTATCACCTTTTCACTGTTTCAGTTCACAGTCTGGCATTTTTGTCAGTACTGCCACTTTTTTCTCCTTCTCTTTCTGAGAAGAATCCCCATCTGTCGTCCCACTGGATGAAAGCCACAATGGATTTTGCTCATCTACAATAAACATCATCAGATATGGAGCCTCATGTCCTATGGAAACAAAGCTTATGTAATCAAACTGAGCTGTGTACCTGTCCATCCATCAGCTGAGCCCTAATTACTTTGGCCTCAAAGTATCTCACAGATGATACACAGCTACCAGCCTCGACAATCTTAAGTACTTACAATTTTCTCACTTAACAGAGAAGAGGACTATATTAAGCCCATATTCATTTTAATTTGTTCCCCTTTGGAGAAATTAAGTCATGTCTAGCTGATTCGCCTTGGGAGTGGATAAGGCTTATCATGGAGAGGACCTCAAGGTTGCAGCTGTTTGAGGAGACAGAAGGGAGGTATGGGACAGACAATACGAAGCTGTCTGGAAAAAAGACTTCATTATTTCTTCTGCCTGCAGATGAACACGTTGAATTGGAAATACATGTAAACTAGCATATTTTAACCAACATGATCAAAATGTACAGTAGCATGTCCCGAGTTTTATCTTCTGGGAAAGACTGCCTTTGACAAATATAATCAGAAAGTTTCTGTAAGAGAACTCTATGGAAGAACATATGGAAAGGGGAAGTGGTATTTATTTCATTTGCTCCATTCTCTCACAGATTTCATTCACTCACACTCTTGCAAACACAGACTTGGAAATACCAAAGCACATGTGCCCATGTGCTCTGGCCACCATCTCTTGTGCACAACACATGCCAGCATCCTGTATTATCATTCTCATGTGAACAGTTGAGGTCAACACTGGTTATGGCATCATCCTTTTCTTCCAAGTGTTTGCTTACTTCAGCCTCCATAAATCTCTAGGATAGTTTGTTTTTTGTTTGCTGGTCTTTTCTCCTTGTTCGTTTGAAATATGTTTGTTTTTCCCTCATGAGCTAACAGGAAAGAAACATCACATAGGTGATATGCTGCAACCTCGTTGCCATTGTCCTGCTGCGAGCAGAAGACACACTGTTCTGAGTACTCCCCTATGCTGTGGTCTTAGCAGAGTTCAAGTCTTCTGGTCTCAATATTAACCATATGTTCTTCATGTTTACTACTAAAAATGGTGTCCTGGGAACAATATCCTCAAACTGTGTCTGTTGTTATCAAGACAGGCCATTCTTACAGTCCTCGTCCTGCTCTTTTCTCTCTTTCACAGAAAGACAAACATGCACACACAGCACTTCCACTCCTACCTCATTGATACAATCTTAATGAATTTAATTAAATTCAAAGCACTAAGACTGAAATATGCAGTTTTCCTTCCATGTTAATATACCTGTTACAACGTAATCAAGACTTGTTGCTCTTGAAATCTGTATTTGTTACATTCAGGGTATTTTGAGGCTCTGAAAAACCTTATAGGAGTGCAAGGCTTAACTTTGACAGATGGTGTATTTGTAAAATACCAGAACCTGAACCAATCTCTTCACTCTCTCCTCCACAGTCATTGAAGAACTTCCAAATATCATTCACACAGGACATATACAAAGAGACAATACCCAAAATTTATGAGTACCTGTGTTTACGGTAATTACGTGCAGTGCCAAGATGAAAACCCTCCATGCTTACTAGATCTGCAGGCACCTTTTCTGTGTCTAGAAAAGGTAAAAAGCAATCCTTGCACTGCCAGCATTAATGGAATATACAACTATCATAATACAACTGATTTCACTTTGGTTTTTACCTTGTACTGGTACTTAATAAATATGTGATGATCAGTCCACTTGAAAAGACTTATGATAGTGGGTAAGGCAAAAAACCTTTCCAGCATTTATACAACAGATTGTTTCCATGTTTTTTGTCTATTTTTTAGAATTGCCTCTAGAACCTGCATCTAGATCCTGAAAGGCTGATTAGTTGAATTAAGTTAGTAAAAAAAAAAAGCATATCTCAACCTTCACTTGACATTAACAAAAGTGTTTACATGGCACCGTTCCTGGCTTTCCTAGCACACAGAGCCTCTGCAACACAACCAATTAATTAAACAGTGCTGAGAAGTTAACACTGAGGTTACTAATTAATTGTATGTTAGAGCCGTCTAATCAAGTACCCAAGGCAATAAACAAATACAAAGATAAATTATACACTGATTAACACAATTATTTAAAGTTTTAATTTTAACTGCTTGTTTGCCATACAGCAGACTTCAACTTGAATAAACAAGAGAGGAAGGTGATCAGGATCACCAGCTGTTTCCCAGCCAGCTATTATGGCTGTTTTCCCTTGAAGTGAAATATATTATTATCAATCTTTCTTCGTGTATGGTCATCGCATAAACATATACGCTGAATGAGCAGCCATGCAATATTCATTTATCATGTATTTTTGAGTACTACTGCTTGCTAATGCATGCCTCCAAGGGCTTAAATTCAGCATTGCAAACAGCTGCTAGCCTTCATTAAGAGAAAGCAAGACGTCTACTCTAAACACTACAGCCTCATTAAAGGACAAGATTCAGACTGAGATGATCAATAGCTTTTTGTCTAATTCACAACCTCTTTTAACAGTGAATCTCTCATTTCAGGGATCTTTGCTTCAACTGCAACACTTCTGCATCTGGTAAGGCTATTTTCATGGCCTCCTCTAAAATCATCCCATAACTCACCTCTCCATTTGACAATATCAAGAGATGAATACTAAAATGTGCCCTCACTCCATAGTTCCTGTGTTGTCCATATACACCACATTGTTGGTACATGTAGGCTTTCCTTGTAAGCACTGGGGAAGTTCAATTTACCCTTATCATCGTTCAGTTAGGTCTTTTGAAGAAAATGCTTCAGGTAGGGCTCTGAAAGAAGGAAACTCCAGAATCATCCTTATTTTCCCCCAAGTCCCTAAAACCAGAAGTTTGCCTCCTGCAGGAATGTCATCTGTTCTCCTCCCAGATCTGCCAATCCTGTCTGATTGATACCAAAGAGAAGACTCTGTTAGTTTTGTGTGCACCAACCACCTCTCTCCTCTGAAGAAAAAAAAAGAAAAATATATATGCACAAAAAAGATCTGTGCCTCACAAAAGGCAACAATTACTTAGAAAGTCTAATGGCTTTTAGCCATCCCCTGGTACTTTCCCGGGATTTCCACTGTGCCATAGAAAAATTTATTAGACATTTTAATGGGTGAAGCCCTTTGTAAGTCTGCTTTTAATATAGTCAGCACAACAGTCCAAGTACAAATGTTTATTCTTGTCCTGTACTTCTCTTTTGTTATAAACCACTGTATATCCAATATAACCACAATCAAATCTGCCATTACACTTCTTCTCAACTACAAGAGGCATTTCAAACTTTCCCTCTGTATCTTAAACAGACCTAATTCCTATCTATATTACACTAGTTTTAAAGGACTCCATGCCACCAGGTTGATTTAAGACAAGAGGCTCAGGCATGTTATGGCAGCTAACTCAGTGTCCTCCAATTACACATCTTCCACAGCTTGCAACAAGATCCACAGAGAACCATGAATGTCCCTTTTTCTGCAGAGCTAGTGCACATCAGATTTGCTAGCTCCAACATGCTCATCTTCCTCTGCCCTCAAACAACTGCTATTTGAAGCTGCTCAGGAGGACTGAAAATATAACGGCCTCAGGAAGAGTAGATCAGCATGAAGTAAAAGAGAAAGTCTAAATTTGATTGATGTCATGAATGAATATTGTAACAAAATATTAATATTTGGTCTATTTACATTGCTAGAAGTCACGAATTTCATATTAGTGCCACATTCTATATTTTTTCATGTTGAAATTACCTTTAGCATTTCTTTGCCTTTTCTTTAAAAATCTGGTTGCAATTACAATCAATCAAGACCAAACAACTCTATCCCTTATCTCCTGAATTATGGATTCTGTGACATCAGTGCAAATTATACATTCAAAAATCTGTCTTTCCTTGTTTCCAGAAGTGGTTAATTATATAACATTGGAGAACTGTGTTTTGGAAGGCTAATTTTCATAAGAGTCTTTAAATGTGCAATAGCTTGTTTCCTTTAGAAAACAATTTTCACACAGCAGGACAGTGGGAACATTCGAAGAATACTGAGCTTCATTCATGTATTTACCAACCCTGTAATGAAGGGCCTCATATTCATGTACCAACAACATTTCTGCAACCATGAACTCTCAAAACCACTGTTCAACCTACGTGAGCACAGCTCTCTTCAGCAACCTGGGTTTCCAAGTGTTACATTAGAGTATGTGTCCTCATGAAATTTTAGATTAAACTTGAATTTGGAACATCTGTTCTGCACGTGCTAATATGCATGCAAGACGCTAAAGCAGGTAGCCTACCTTCAGCAACTGTTACTACTCACCAAAAGAAAACATAAACCATTAACCAAAAGGCAGGCAACAGGTACTCCTAAAAGACCTTGGGCAGCTGTCACTGTTAAAACAGAAATGTATCAATCATCTGCCATTAAAAAAACCAAACAAACCACCTCACTGTATATTTGTGTCAAGTCCAGATGCAGAGATTACATGGTTGTTTTTTTACTTACTTTTTCCTCCCAGATTAATTTAGCATAGGTATTTAGTTTCTTACACTGTTAGCACAGTGGTTATTGTTGTAACCCAAGTTGAACTGCTTTCCTTATTTTTGACAGAGCTCATTTTATAGTAATCAAACACACTTGCTTCTTCCTTTAACCATGTAGCAACTTTTATTCCAGTTCTTTAAAGCATGTTAAGGAAAAGAGAATATTGTTGCTTCCAGATTTCTAGGGCTAAAATACTCTCTATCACCTTCACCCATCTTTTCTATGATGCTATGTTGCAACACCACAATTCTTCCCTATAGCTTTCCACTTAGTTTGTCACAGAGTATTTCCAAAAACTAAATGCACTTCAATTAATCAAACTGTTTGCACAACCAAGACACATTTAAAAGCTTATATTAATACGCCCTATAGCTGATGAAAGTTCTTGTGCCAACAGCATCACAACATAGCTAGGTAAGAGTTCACAGCTTCAGCAAATGATACCCAGGTACTGCAGGAATGTACACTTGAAGTCAGGAGACCAAGTTTAGAGCAGAGCTCTTTCAACTATCAGTACAACCCCTGGAAAATGCATCAGATGACAGCTCATTTCTATTTCAAATGCACAGTGACACTCCATGGTTTCAAAGCACTTTTTAAGGGCTTGTTTCCTAGGGCACATTGCACTCCTGGAAAAATACAGTGAAACAACTGAATGAGTGCATTCGATACAGACAACTGCAAACCTCCACATTATTTTTCCCATTCTGGGGTCGAGAATGACTGTGAGCTCTTAAGATAACCCGTTCAACTGACTCACTGTAAATTTCCCCTGCAAATCTGTCTGGACAAGCCCTTTACAATAAATAAGTTGTGCGCACATTTTATGATGCATGAGATAGTGCTGTTCAGTAAGCATTAAGCAGCTATACATTGCTTCTGGACTAAATATCTGAAAAGGTTACTATCCCTGTAGAATGTAATCAGGAAAAAAAAAAAACCCTCAGGTAAAATAATCCCCTGCTTAGAGGTTTGTATTAAGAAGATGGCTTGGTATTTAAGAAACTGCACAACGCACTCAGTGTAAGTAATCTCAAAAATCTTAACAGTACACACAGACTCTTGACAATCCCCACTTGGGAAACAGCAATGAAGTTGTCGCTGTTCTTCAACAAAGCCATACCTTCTTAATAGTCTCCAACGGCAAAGCTGAAATATTAAATCCAAGAAACATTCATGATGACATTCACACGGATCAAAAGGCAGAATTTTGTCTTTTTATGCTAAAGCATTTAAGTCTTGATGTTTCCATGCAGGAATTTCAAAGGAACATATCTGTGGGTGTTTTTTGATGGATTATGTATCACAAAGAGCAGAGAGTTGTTAAGAAAAAGCTAGAGGTGATCTCAAAATTTGTGTGTTTCATTAACCAAAAATAACCCACAACTTAAAATGACTGAATTCAGTGTACTGTATCCTGGCACTGCCCTCATAACCTTCCTCCTACAATAACAGATCTAATTACATTCTTGCTATGAAATTTAGTTACTTTAAAATACCCTTGTATCATCGCTAAATTGCACCTGTGCAAGTGCCTAAGTGCTCTAATTGTAGGTTTATAGGATGAATGCCTCTGAAAGTAACTATCTGAACTACATAAAGATGATTAGGGCAATTACTCTTGGGTAAGAATGTTTAATGCAATGTCAAAACCATACAGCATTTGCGTATTTTTTAGGTATGCTGTCTCTGTTGTTGCCTACAACTGTCTTCCATCCAAACAATGAGGATATTGTCAGGGAAAATAGTATTCTAGGTTTTCTAACTTTTTATTTTTCTGTCTACTCTTCTGTTGCTGATGTTAGATTCCCACTACAAGCCAGAAGGCACTTGCCAAACAGCTTGCAAACAGGAGTTGCAGAAAAATAAAATTAAAAAAAAAAAATTAAAATGGAATCTTCTGTAATGGAAGATAAGAAAAACCCTACTGCTCCCAACAGAATTTGCTTTGGTTTGAACTTTGAACTAAACATTTGTGAGTGAGAAACTTCCATTCACCAAGGAAACCTTTGCAAGCCTCTTAACACCCTAGGTACAAGGCATGTTTTTGATAAAGTTGTGCTCTTTCTCTCTTTAGAAATTCCAAGTTTGTCTTGGATTTTCCTTTTTTAATGTTAACAGGACTGTATACTGATGTGTCTGTACAAACAAAAAATAGTGTTTGACACTCATGTCACTGCAAACATGCACTAGTAAGCTCATATATTTGAATTAATGGTCAGAACCTCACGTTGTTTATTAAGCAAAAGGTTTTTTTTCTGAATAGCAGCTTACGGTTCATATTTGTGAGCTTAAATATTTGAAGGGGATCACAAAGCAATATCCAAACCAGATACTCTAAAAACAACTGAGTTGCAAAAGTAAAATTGCTTTTACACAGAATCATTATGGTTGGAAAGGACCTCCAGGGTCATCAAGTCCAACCTTTGTCCTAGCATCTCTCTAACCACTACACTAAAAAAATTTCTATTTAAATTTTTCAAGAACTGAAAGCTCCTGTTTCAGAACAGCTTAGTGGAGAGATATCCTCCTCTTGCTTGCTCCCCAGATGTGGGATAAGATCATCAGTATGGATGCTGCTGCAGGGAGGAGTGCAGGGAGACTAGAGACAACTGCAGGAAAGCAGATGGTAGGAAGCACCACATATCTAGGGAAAGGAGGACAATGAGAAAGAAGGGGAACAGAGGGGAAGTGCTGGATAAGAGAGCTCGAACATTTAGTGTTTGAGATTAAAGATCAGTTACAACCTCCGCCCCCTTCCCCACCTCTGCACATTAATGCTTTAATCCAGTTTTCATGAGGAAAAAAAAAATTAAATATTACACTTTTACTCACGGTCTTATACTTCCATCTGGGTCTTTTGAGTTTTAAAATGGAAAAATAGATGTTACCCAATTTGAGAACACTACCACAGCAAACCTCTATTTTCATGCAAATATGAAATGGCTTCGGTTCTGATTGCTTCAGACTTGGGATGAGAGGAGTTAATAAAAAATAAAGCTTCAAAATACAGATTCACTTAACTACAATTTTTGTAATAAACCATAAACTAAACCTGTACATTTACTTTGCTATTTAAATTACTGCTTTGTAAGTACAACAGTGAGAACTTAACAGGACCACTTTATCCTTTCTGTATTCCCATAAGTAGGGCTTATCAAACTTTTAGACTTGGCATAAATTAATATGGAGAAGATTTACAGGCTTAAGAGATTTTTTTTCCAATTTTTACAGATGTAACAATAATTGTACTTCATTTTTTAGTATATGACATTTTTATTTGTGCTTCTTTTATAACACACACAAAAAAGAAATACAAAATTAAATGGGCTGAGATTAAAAACTCCCAAGTATCAAAGGATCTTAATAACCCAAAAATTTAATCTGACCTCACATTTTCTAGAATTATCAAAAATTGCCCACACGTTCCAACACTCAGTTCATATACTACTACTTTCAAATGTTTAACAATTCCAAATAAATGTTATGTTGCTTGAGTGCTTCTCTTTGTAGCTCTACTAATTACTGTAGACTTTTAAACAAAGAAATCACAAAAACCACATTCACAGCTTTATCAAACAGTAAGAACTAACTTTAATTTGAATCATATGAGGGAAAAAAGTCTGCTTCTTACCAATCTATATTTCTCAGTAAACCAAGTGCTTTCATATATTTGTAATTAGCCAATTGCTACCACACACAGAATTGTAGTGACTAAAACCAGACATCTGAAAATGCTAAACTAGGGAAGTTCCCTCCTAGTGCTTGGACTAGCCCATGTTATTATGCAATAATTCTCATTTCAGATATTATATAGATAGGAACTTAGAATCTGTTCAGAGCAACAACATGAATACCCACTTACTATGCTAGTTTACATGAAGTCAACCATCAAGAAGTATACAAGAAATTATTCCAGAGCATGTTTTGCACCACAAAACATACTGCTAAATATGAATTTTAGTTTTGCTCAAACTGCAAGATTATGTTAAACAAACAGTTTAGCCATATAAAGCTCCCTGCCAGGTTTCTACTCAAGTCAAGTTGAATGACATCTCACTATGGTTACCATCAAATAGAACAGATCTATTGTTAGAAATGCACAGCCTGTTCGAATAGATGGTTATTCACAGTCATTTGTACCTACACTGTAAAATCACAGTTCCTTTTAAGAAAGCCAACCCCAATTTAAACAGTGGATTTGCTTCTTTGCTTTGGTGGAGGTTTTTTAATGTGTGGCAAGATAGTTTAAATCCAGTATTTATTTACAGCTTGTAAACGTAACCAGAAGGGAGAAAAAAAAAAAAAAAAAAAAAAAAAATAACTTGGGATAGAAAATTTAGAGGTAACAAAAGCAGCACCTTACTGTATTGGAATCCCAGCAGCAGCATTTGAGAGTTTGCTCCCCTATTTCCGTGTTACAAGCGCCATCCTTCACTAGGCAAAGATCCTCCTCCAGTCTGTCTGACTTAGGCCAACAGAGGACACAAAATCCATCACACTTTTGTGCCAGAAAATCTGCTTTTAAGTAATAGAAAGTGCTTCTCTGTTGGTTTCTGCCAAAGTTCATGAATTCTAAATGTGCTCGTTTTCAAAGAGGAAAAAAAAAAGTCTCCATCTTTTACTGTTAGTCTGCCCTTCAGAAGAGCTAATAACTTCTGCAGTCACCATCAGACAGACAGACATACAGTCTGCAAAGCAGGTAACAACACTGACTGTTAAATGAAGACTGATGAAATTCTGAGGAATACATTTCCATTTCACTAAAATTAGGCATTGTGCACACAGATTAGATTTTATTTTTACTCTTACCCGTTTGCATTCTCAAACCCAATTTTTTTGCACAGCCTTAGAGAAGCAAAGCCACTTGTAGTTACTGTGATACACTAGAAGAACAGTGACATAAAACATGTTAAGTCAGCTTTTCAAATGTTTGGCAGGGTTCTCAGGAGTCACTATTCATGTTCTCAATTTTCTTTTTTAATAAATTGTTGTGGCTTTCAGCACACTCTGTCCAATAAACTCCACAGGCCCTTTAAATGTTTGTCAATCCCAGTTTCTTTTGTTTATCTTGTGTTTGTATGTGCTAAGAAAAATACCAGAACACCAATAATGGCAAAATTACCTACAATCAGTGTGTTTTTTCACAGGTTTGTAGTTAAAAATCTAAACAAACCCTTAACTATGGCCAAAGTTTTGCATTTCTTAAAAGACAGAGCTTAGGTGACACAAGCCAGAATTCCTCATCTTTGTCTAACAGACAGCTCATCCCTAAAGAAATCCTCCTGCAAGAAACACATGAAGATGCACCCTCAGAAGGAAAACGCAATATAAACTGCCAAGATACACGAATATCTCCTCACTAGCCAGATGTTATGTGCCTTCTTTCATCTCTTGCTAATTCTGAAGTCATTCACCAGGTAGAACTGGCCAGTGCAATCCCTGTTCAGTCAGATCTATGTATAGAGGGATCACACTGCATGACTTTCAGAAGGTTGCAAGTGTACACCTGTGATCTTCTCCTCCCTCATGATTTTTCATTGATCTAACTTTTAAGGTTTCAAGTACTTAGCACACAGTATACTTCATACATTTGCAGACCAATGTCCATTTCCTCTATTCAAAAACATATAATTTACTTTTATAGAAAAAAAAGGACAAACTGTCTATTGAGAAAAAATATTATTTCAATGTTTTGGTCACTGGTCAGAAAAGATTAATTCAACCTCAGTATCTTTCACCATACTAACATTATAAATGGTACTAGAGAATTCAAAGTGCATTTGTAACCTAACACATAAAATTTTTAGAAAGCAATAAAATTTAACCTCTGTAGGACATAAGTAGTGCTTCACAATAGCTTTTTAAATGGCTACTAAAACTTCACACTTCAGACTAAAAAGTCTAACATTTCAGATCATGACATTACCTTTACACAACAGATTTCTACCTAGTACTTGACTGTAAAAAAAAAAATTCCACCAATATTCTAAAGATTACATCTTTGAACTTTCATAAACCTCATCTCAGCAACTCCTAAACTTGAAGTCTCCACCACTAAGAAAATAACTTTATTTAATTCTTGCCCTCTCTGCTCAGTAATAGAGATCCATGTCAATTAAGACTTTAGTGGTGTTTAATTTTATGAAAAACTTTTTCTGCAACTTTCAGATGGCAAAGAATGAAATACCTTCCCAATTCCTTCATTCATTTGTAACATCAACCAGAAATTAATCTTTGCCTACTGAGAAGAGATTAGAAAAAATTAAGTGAACAGAGATTTCTTCTCATACAGTTATAAGCTAGACTTCCAAAAGCTTTTTGTTTATAAAGCACAGGCTGGACAATTAAATGACACTGAACCAACAGATCAGAAAATCCTAGAAATCTGTTCATCTACCACTGGCTACGTTAACCTGTTCATTTTTTAGGTCAGACTTCATTTCCATGTACGAATATACAGGGTCCTTGGGCAAAAAAGCCTCCACATTGTATTGTCAGTGCAGCGAAAAAGGAGTCATGCTTTTTTCTTCATACTGAAAAGCAATTTAAAAAAAAAAAAAAATTTCACAGCACAGGGCTCATGCCTGCAAGGATCTTGCCTTCCAGCAGATATCTTTTTTCATGTCAGATTCATGCCAGCGTGCTGCACACCACAGCCAAAATCCACAATTTAGAAACAAGAACAGTATGTGTTTTGGCATAAACAGAAGGTTTCAAAGAAAGGACCTATGGCCGGGCAGTAACTGTTTCATGCTTTGATAATTCTTCAAGCAGAAGCAAATTATAGACATAAACACCCTACCCCAACTAGATTTGCTGGTTTTACTAAATGAAAGAAAGAAAGAAAAAAATTATACAACAAATGAATAAAACTACCACATACAGACACGACCCACCCAAAAACAAAAAAAAACCAACCCAAAACCCCCACTACCCACTGATTCTTTACAGGTCCATTATAAAGAATACCAACCACAAAATAGGTAAGCATGCATTTTTATTTCTCCCTCAAACTTTGAGGTTGTGTCCTGGTTTGGGTTAGAACCAAACCAATTCTGTTCAGTGATTATACTTTTCAGCTCAGTGTTTTCTAACTAAGGGCACTTTCTAAAGCTAACAGCAGGTTTTTGCAGTGTCTGGTTCTAGCAGTGATAACACTTGATGTTTAGAGTTTCTACCACAGATTGGTGTGCAGACCAAGGTCACTGCT
>JAVSBS010015195.1:0-32838 GCA_033124195.1 Coracias cyanogaster | reverse complement strand
AGGGTTTTGACCCTTTTTCCCTTCCACTCAGCCCTTCCACTGGCCTTTGCTTCCCTTTGGGGTCCTCCTTTGACCCTTCCCTTTGGCCTTCCCTCGTGCCTTTGATCCCAATTTGTGTTCCTGAACCCAGCTCCTGAACCCGGTTCCCATCAGCTGCTGAGCCCAGTCTGTAACTTTGCCAGTGCCTGCTCCACAGCCTCCATGGTGATGGTGATGTAATTGCCATCAGGGGGAGGTTGGGTTCAATACTGGTTTTGTATATATTTGTATATATTCCATCTTATTATTATTATCTTTATTAAAGCTGTTTTAGTTTTCTTTTCTAATCCAGAAGCGTGTCTCTCATTCCCTTCCTCTCCCATTTGGGAGGGGGCCGTAAGTCTCTCTCCCTTATCCTCTTTCTCTTCCTCTATTTGGGGGGGAAAGAGGGATTAACAGAGAGCATCTGTTGTAGGTCTGGTGGATTGAACCTAAACCTCAACAGGTTGTTTCAGATGCTGAGGTTCAGTTTCTTTGGCTGCCTGGAGCAACGCTAGCACATTGCAGTATCAAGCCCAGCTGCAAGACTAGAAAGCCAGAAAGAGTCACGACCCTCTCAGTCTCTCTCATTGGACTGTGCTGTTTCTGTATGCAACTGACTTCTTCTGGGGGTTGAGATGCTTCCTAGGAGTTGACACATTCCGACTCCACTTCTGCTGCAGCAAACACTTATGAATATACATGGACTGGCTGCCCAGATCTCCCTCCCCCTACCCTGCACGTCAAGAACTGGCCGAGGGAACTCAGACTCACATCTCTACCTCCTCAGAAAATTATACCATGGCTCCCATGCCAGATGGCAATCACCTTAATGCCAAGCTGAGTGTCTTTCGCTTCTTTGTGAGGCAATTTAGCTTGGTTTTACTCACATTTCATCACATCACACTGCCCAGAGGTTGTGGAGCCTCCTTCCCTGAAGGCTTTCAAAACCCGCTTGGACATGTTCCTGTGTAATCTGCCCTGGGTGAACCTTCTTTGGCAGGGCTTTTAGACTAGACAATCTCCACAGGTCCCTTCCAACCCCTACCATTCTGTAATTTTTTAAATGTTTTGGTTTTATTTTTGTGAAAGATTCTAATTCTTTTTCCGTCTCTGGGTTAGACTGCTGAAAACCAAGGTCTTCATACACACAGATACATTCCTTTTAGCAGACAGATGTCTAACCTGGTTGTGTTACATATGATTTCTGCCAGCTTTATTTGATCCCTTTATCTGTCCTTTCCTTCCATGCCCTTCCCACACAAGGTGGGAGTAGGAAAAAGGCAGCAAGACATGCCATTTAGTCTTGTAACAGTCTCTTCCCACACAACCATAACAACATAATTTATAATCTCAGCATTTGTATAAGACTTCTCAAATTCTTGCAATCACATTAAACATGAAAGAGATGTCCAGTTTCAGCCCTTCAGGTTTTTAAGCTCTGTTTGGACACAACGTTGGAAGCTGGGCACATTAGCATTACAGTTGTTTTACAGCTAGTTGTGATTTCAGTATAAAGCCCGTCTTCCCATCTTCTCTTGAAGATTTACTTCAGCATATGGAAAAATGCCACACCTGAATTTATCAGCTCACCCAAAGAACTGAAATCATATTATATAGCTCATGTTACAGCTCAATTTCTGAATGAAAAATATAGAGATTTAAGGATTTTTTTTTTCTTGACAGAGTATTCCCCTGACTTTCTTAAACTGTAAATGGGTAAAAACAAAATCATCCCCCATACTGTATAGTTTTTATTAGTAAAGAGTGACATTTACCACTTCCCAGGAAAGCCAGTTCAGCAGTTTTCAAAATATTTCTACACATCTTCAGGATTATCTTCATTACTTGAAAAAAAAGAAAAGCACACCAGGCCAACAACAAAAAAACACCACTGGATAAACAAGTTAAAATAAACCAGTTTAGTACTTCAAGACTGCACATTCTCTGCCTCATAAGAGAAATATTGCATGCAGAGGCTGTCATTGTCTGCTACTGCAGGAAACTGGCTTTCAGAAACAAGGAGCCTGAGATTTCAGTAGCCAGCCATTGCTGGTTGCCTTATATTTTATCATCTCACCATCAATTTCCTTCTGCTGGGGAGAAATGAATATAAAAGCAAGACATTCTACTTGTTTTACCTTCCATATTGCTTTCTCTTATGAAAAAACAAGAGTTTTGATTGCTGACTCCAACGTCAAACATCAAACTCCAAAGCCGTAAGCCTTACAATACCTTTACTGTATTGTTCTGGGTTTGTCTGGGGCTTTTTTTAGAAATATGGAAGAAGAAATTACTTACTCTGCAATTTATTACATCACTAAAACAGTCAGGGTCAGCTAATGTTTAGTAGAAATAATACATGATAAAATAAACTATATAGAGGCAAACCTAAAGCTAGCATGAGTCTCATTACAAGGC
Source organism: Coracias cyanogaster (assembly GCA_033124195.1). Lineage (NCBI taxonomy): Eukaryota > Metazoa > Chordata > Aves > Coraciiformes > Coraciidae > Coracias > Coracias cyanogaster. The sequence goes on along the minus strand of JAVSBS010015195.1, from coordinate 30,399 downwards.
CACTTTTTGAAAGTTAAGTCCAGCTGCGTGTCACTCCAAAGAATTATGCATATTCCCCTATTTAAATCAATTAACAGGAAGGATTTTTTTCCCCTCCTTTTTCATTTTATTACTGCATTTACACTAACTGTGTGGGTAGTGGCAAGAAATGACATGTCTTAAGAAAAGGAAAGCCATTAGTACTAATTTCATAATTACAAGGGAGTAGACCTTGGCTGTTTGGAATCAGCCCTTCACAGTGGTTCACAAGTGCACAAAATGAGCAACCTTTCTTCCAGTCAAGTGAAAAATAGCAGGACATTGCTTTACTGGCACTCAGAAAAATGACTGCTTATTCTCAAGTAACACTGAGGACAAAATAATTGGTGAATATACAGAGTATCGGAGTAAATACATTCAGGATCATTCTGCTCACAAGATGCTGGTTGAGAATCAATATTCCCCCACAGTCTTTTAGTGTTGTTACTTTCTCAAATGCTTTCCCCTCCTTAAAAAGATAAGCAGTTATTACAGATACTTGAATCCTGATATGTGGGGGGGGAAGCAGTAGGTAGACTCTCAGGAAACTGGACATTCTTCAGTCCAGCTTCCTTGTGGTGAATCATGCAGCCACCCTATCTTGCATCAGTACTTCATTGCTCTGCTCCCTCAAGGTCTAACTACTCAGCAGCAAACTAACAATTTATTTATTGGGTTTTTTTTTAAATGTGTGGGTGGCAAAAGCTGGATGTGTACAAAAAAACCAACACAAAAACAACACATCTTCTCACTGAAGTGTGAGACATTAGAAATATCAATCTTGGTTTCTTCACTCAAGTCAGAGCTTCCCAGACTGCTTAGATCCCTTCTGCTGCCCTACAAAAATGCTGTATGTATGACTTTGAAATCAGCAGATCTGACATTGGTAAGAGAATATAGCAAACTACATCATACTGACTCTTCATATGGTATTTTCACCATTCCCACATACCTCCCTTTCTCATTTACCTCCTATCTCTCCCACTACATTACTTTTTCTACTGAGTTTACACTCCATAAAACATTAATGCATTGATTTTATGCCTTAATATAACTGATATTTTACAACATAAAAAATTAGTTTTAATGATATAGCCAGAGCAATGAAATTATTTTTTACTTTTGAAGTGCTGTAAAAAGTGATTACACATTTACTTTCAAAATTCCTTTATGTTCTGTGTCTCAGAAAACTTCTCCAAGCTTTATACTTCCAACTATGTGAGTTATTCTCCTGTTTTCAGTGAACAGAAGGCAGGGGTGGGAAGAGAGAGAAGGAAAAAAAAGTCATCTTGGACATTGTAACATCAAGGACAGTAAGCTGTGTCCTAAGGTGTCAGGTATTTATTGATTTTGAGATCTCAGGATGCCTTTGGGTAGGAAGGAGGACACCCTTTCCTCCTACCTAAAGCCAGCTGTACACTTATATGTTCCTTTCAATCATCTGTAGCAAGCATATATTTTTGCATACATGCAAACTAACAGGAAAAAAGTAATATTGATGACTAACAGAAGAGAAAGAATATACCTGGTAATACCTGGACTAGATTCAGTTCTGTAGAGCTGTAAGAAAAACCATCTATAAGCAGATATGACTAAGTCCCACACTTGTGTATCGTAGGAAATATGCATCAGGTTTCCTATCCACATCAATCTTGCTATCTTCATGACATTTTTCACAGATCAGCCACTTTTCTTCTCTAATAAAATGTTTTATCCCTAACACCCACTGTATTTGTACTTATGTTAGTGTGTCTGATACTAGAAGAACAAATTAACCTTCTAAAGTTAAGCATGCTTCAGAGTTAAGACAATAGCACGATATAGCTCATAACCAAGTCAACAGCTCTACTACTCCTTTCACTATGTTCATTCTCAAAACAGACTTTGACAAGGATGAATAAAAGTTAACCACATAGGAAATGAAGCCTAACCACAAATGGGAGGTTATCAGAGGACTTCCCAAAATAACTTGTCTGAACACCAAAATACCTTATTTCGGTTCTCATCGATGCTCTTTGCAGTGTACTAATGAGATATGCAGGCTGTGCCAAGTAGAGAGATGCTGTCATTAATAAAAAGGAGAACACCACATAGAAAGATCTGGGATTGCTTTAGGAGTGGATTAATAGAAATGGGATGAAAGTTACAGAAATGCAGTCTCCAGGGCATCTCACTTGGAAACACTGTACAAGTAGACAAGCCTAGGCCTGACAGATAATGACACAGCAACTACAGGCTGACAGCTCAATGAAAACAGAAACAGGAACCTAAATTATATCTGGGGACATGAAGTATTAATTTGTGCCAGTTTGGGTTGGGATAGAGTTAATTTTCTTCATAGTTTCTGGTATGGGGCTGTGTTTTAGATTTCTGCTGGAAACAGTGTTGATAATTCAGGGATGTTTTTGTTATTGCTGAAGCAGTGCTTACAAAGAATCAAGGCTTTTTCTGCTTCTCACACCACCCTACCACCAAGTAGGCTGGGGGTGCATAAGAAGTCAGGAGGGGACACAGCCAGGACAGCTGATCCCAACTGACCAAAGGGATATACCAGACCATATGACACCATGCTCAGCATGTAAAGCTAGGGGAAGAAGAAAGATGGGGGAGACGTTCAGAAAGATGGTGTTTGTCTTCCAAAGTCACCACTACATGTGATCAAGCCCAGCTTTCCTGGAGATGGCTCAACATGAGCCTGCCATGGGAAGTGGTGGAAAAAACGCCTTGTTGTTCTTTGCTTGCACATGTGGCTTTTGCTTTACCTATTAAAATGTCTTCATCTCAACCCATAAGATTTCTTACTTCTGATTCTCTCCCCTATCCCACCAGGGGAAAGCGAGCGAGTGGCTGCACTGGGTGCAGCTGGGGTTAAACCACAGCATAATGTCACTGTACAATGACCACGGTGAAGCCTCATCTCAACAGCGCTATTTAACTTGAATAAGTAAAAAGACTGTTTACTTGCAGGAAAGGAGAATTTGTCATATGAGAGAAGACTAACAGAGAAGAGTGCTCCCTAAACATACTGGGGATGGACCTGTTTAAGCTACAGATCAAATACTGCCACAAAACTTGTGTATTATCACTGTTTTCTGGCAAGTCAATTTTCTAGCTCTCTGAAGGGAAGCAGCAATGGCAGAAAACATTTTTTTAAATGAGTCAGTCAATTCATAAAATGGAATTTATATTATCATTTGCAACTATGTGGGCATGGACTTAATGATCCAAGGTGCCTCTTCCAGTCTTAAGTGCGCACCTCTTCTTGCTAACATCACTATAAATCTTCCCAAAGGAAATTCCAGTATGGACATAAACCACTTGCTTCACCCAAATACACTGTGCCCTCTGGCCTGAAATTAGTAGTGAATGCTTGAACAGAAACATAAGACTCCTTTGAGCGTACTTCCATTTTCCAGTCTGCTGAATTTTTTTTTTTTAATTCCCCTATAAGGAACTTCTTGATGCCTAGCTCCTTAATATAGATCTACTAAAAATGGTTCTGTATTTTCCTGCTTTTCCATGTCTTTACCCTTTTCTTGCTTAAATTATCTATTGTCCTCTCTGAATTTATTTGACCTTTAACAGCACGCTCTAGCCTAGTGCTTCTAGTGTAAGCTTTAGAGGCTGCCAGGAGCACACTACATGCCTGGTAGCCTAGCACTTCTCCATGTAGCACTCAGGATGCACCACCAACCAGCCTGAGAAGGGGCAGATTCAACTTTGGTCAAGCTTTGCACTCTGCCTTCTCCTCCCCTTTTCCTATTATTCATTCTTTATCTTGAAAGAAAAGCTTGCTGAAGTGATGTTTTAGAAGCTACATGCTGTTGGTTTTTTAGCATTTAATAAGCTAGTTTAACAGTATTTGAGTGCATCTCCCACCTGCAGTTTGTTAGCAATGACACTATTGCTGCCAAGCTGTAAGAGTTCTGTCCAGAAAGGTGGTATTAAACTAAGTTCCAAATTACATAATTTTATATATCTTCTCCTACATGTTCTAAAAATATAGAGAAATATTTCTTTTGCTTAGTTGGAGTAAATTTAATCTAATTTGATTGTGTGGAATGAGGCTTGTCAGTGCATCATCTCTGCTTAACTCATACATCTCAAATACCAGATATGGCTGTTTTTCAAGACCACTAAAAAAGTAAAATACTAAACCTGTTACTCTCCACATCAACACAAAGACAAAACCCAACATTTCAGAAAGAAAGTTCTATTTCAAGTCTGTAAATTTGAGATTGGTAGAGGAAAAAAAACAAATCCCAACAGCACTTTAAAAACATAAACCTGAATTCTGGACAAGAAACCTAGAACTTGGACTTATATAGATAAATAGCATGTCTCTGAAGGCTGCAGTAAGGAAGAATGTAGCTGCATACCATTTTCTAATCGAGTATCCAATTCAAAGTTTCTATTTTTGTTTCAAATGCAAATTAAACTAGCTAAAGCACAAATGCCCAGTCTGAGAGACAAATTCAATTATAACAAGGCAGTTGCTGAATTGTTAGCATGGATGCTTTTCTATACTTACATATTTATATTTTAATCTAGACAGAAAAAACAACCCTAATGAGGCATATTAGACTTCATGGTCCTTGATGTATATGACAAATTAAAATAAACCACAAAACAGCAGACCAATAGGAGTTCTGGGTTGTTTGGTTGTTTACTCATTTGTTTTGTTTTTTTTAAAACACAAATTATTTAAGAACATCTTTAAGAGACAGGCATGACCATTTTTGTCACTTTCTGAAGAGTTTTCCTCTCAGTGAAAGAGGTGCAACCCCAGACATCAGCATGGAGTGATGATCTCAGACTAGCATTCCTGGCATGACCACAGGAAGGTGAAATGATAGAAGAGGTCCTTAATCTGAACTATAGCAGCTTTTACTCTACTTACAAATTACTTCATGCTCTTAGCTTCTGTAAACACCTTTCAAATTTCTACTAATTAAGACTGAAGTTCTTCAAGTGATCACACCCACAGACACCAAAGTCAAAAGGCTTTGTGAGGCTTGTTCCCTGGAAAGAGCCCAGCAGCCTCTGCAGTAGTTTGACACACTGAGCCACTCCAGCATGCTCAAGAGCTCTAAACATGTACAACTACAACCCATACTCCCTTTCTTGCAGAAGCCTACAGCTCAAGAGCAAGGAGATCCTTCCTACAGGTTACACAGCTGGTTGTGATGGGTTGATCTTAGCTGGATGTCAGATGTCCAGCAAAACCACTCTATCACTCCCCTCCCTCAGCTGGAGAGGGGAGAGAAAATATAACAAAAAGCTTGTGGTCAACGTAATGACAGGGAGATCACTCAGCAATTACCTCCACGGGCAAAACAGACTCAACGTGGGAAAAATTATTTCATTTATTGCCAATCAAATCAGAGCAGGGTAAGGAGAAAATAATAAAAAACATATCTTAAAACACCTTCCACCCACCTCTCCCTTCTTCCTAGGCTTAACTTTACTCCAGAGTTCTCTCCCCCCACCCCCTCACTGGCACAGGGGGATGTGGAATGGGGGCTGTGATCAGTTCATCGCATGTTGTTCCTGCCACTCCTTCTTCCTCAGGGGAAAGGACTGCTCACACTCTTCCCCTGCTCCAGTGTAGGGTCCCTCCCACAGGGGATAGTTCTCCACAAACTTCTCCAACCTCAGTCCTTCCCATAGGCTGCAATTCTTCACAAACTGCTCCAGTGTGGGTCCCTTCCACAGGGACCTTCCACTGCTGCAGTGTGTGTCTCCTGGGGTCACAAGTCCTGCCAGCAAACCTGCTCCAGCATGGGCTCCTCTATCTTCACATGGCCACACATCCTACCAGAAGCCTGTTCCAGTGTCGACTTCCCACAGCATCACAGCCTCCTTTGGGCATCCACCTGCTCTAGTGTGGGCACCTCAATGGGCTGCAAGTGGAGATCTGCCCCACCATTAACCTCCATGGTCTGCAGGGGGACAGCCTGCCTCACCACGGTCTTCACCAGGGGCTGCAGGGGAAATCTCTGCTCTAGCAACTGGAACACCTCCTCCCTCTTCTTCCTCACTGACCTTGGTGTTTTCAGAGTTGTTTCTCACATATTCTCACTCCTCTCTTCCAGCTGCTGTTGCACAGGTTTTTATTCCCCCTTCTTAAACATCACAGAAGCACTGCCACCATCACCAACTGACTCAGCTTTGCCAGTGGCAGGTCTGTCTTGGAGGCAGCTGGCATTGGCTCCATCAGACGTGGGGGAATTGTCTAGCATCTTCTCAGAGAAGCCACCCCTGTAGACCCTTGCTACCAAAACCTTGCCACACAAACCCAATACACTGGTTCACAGAAAGCCAGCGCTTTCCAGGGCAATACTTCTCACTTTGCTTAAACCAGTATTTCACAGGTGTGTGCACCGGCACTACCAATCCAGTCTGCTGGTAGCCCACTTCAGTGACAGGCAGTAGAGCTCTCAACACAGTGAGAGCCCTGTGTGTTTTGATAGCATCAAGCCTAGTTAATGCAGTATCTTAAATAATCCATTATTGCCCCCTCTCTCAAAAAAAAAAAAAAAAAAAAATCTGTGAATCTTGTTCAACAATGGGTGCTCACAGGTCAATACATTTCACTAGGTCCCCAAAGAAATGCTCTGATCATGTGTTGGAAGCATACAGATGTTGTGTCATTTTCTTTCAGAAAGGGCACCTGCATCAAAAACAAAATATATACATCCTTTCACAGACACAACTCATCTTACTTCTGCTTACAGTGTTATTCAAAGTCTGAATTCAAAAGACTTCAAACACAGTGGTCTCAGCTGACCTGTAGCCACAGAAACCTAATGTTACAGTCTGGCAGATTTTCAAAGACCTTTGGTTAAACCTAAAAAAGAAGAGCAAGGAAGAAGTTCCATACAGCATTTGAATGGGATGGCATTTGACCATCTACCGTGAATCTAAATTTAGCTTTACGTCATCTAAAAATCTATCAATAGACCGAGGTAAAGATTAAACAGGTAAATATGGCCTTCTATTTAGCCAAACACCATCATAATCCAAACTCAACCCCACACTGAACACAAGCTTTTAACAAATTATACTTTGATGGAAGATAATTTTATATGGTCCAGATTTCTCACTGAACAGTTAGAGATACTTTGTCTATAAATTTTCAGTTATGAGAAGTACTTTCATGAATGTACTCTATTTTGAGTTATTTTCCTGCTTTCCATACTTATGTATTTGCACCAACACCCCTCTCCACCTTATTTCTGTCCTTTTATCCTTTCGTCCTTTCATCACAAATCTTCCTGTATGACAATTTGCTTTTTTCATTCCATAGCTCGATGATCTGCTCACACATTTTCACTTTAAAAAACAGCAGAAACACTTGAGAGGCTGTGATGTATGTAATTCAAAGTGGAGGAGAGAAAGTGATTAACTTAAGTTTGTTGCATTGTATCTTTTTGCCTGGGTGCTTTCTGGAGAATTAAAGTGTGCATTAAGCTAAGCATAACCCTTCTGAAAGCATACAATTATTCATAAAGATCTCTTGTGCTTAGCTTTACTTTTTCCTAACAATATTTAGTGCAACTTGCAAACATCACCTATGAATATCTAACACACGCACTTAAGGTACTATATTGTCACTTATGAACTAGCCTAGTAAAACTTCTGAAGGGTAAAACTAAAACAAATGCTCACAAGAATACAAGAGTAAATTATAGCAATCAATCTTATGCTCTAAACACTAAAATAACCTAAAAAAGAACTTCCATGCCAAACTGGGAAAGAAACAATTGTACTAATTTCTAATTTAGAGTCGCTTTGCATGTACAATATACCAGTATAGAACTTCTCTATTAAAACAAAATATTAAACCAGTGAAGTTACACATGCAACACAAAGTACGTAGTAGGCCACAGTGATGTCAGGAACAGAATTGCCACCTTATAACAGGACACAATTAATTTACCAGCAATAGAAATTCTCAGACACTTCCCCATTTATTTGGCATGCTTAATATTAATAAATAAATACTAAGAACCCCCACTATTTGCAGTGGTGAAACTTAACTGACATGTTTGCATGAGTTGTTCCACTGTGAGGATTCACACTGCTGCAAAAATTAAATACTGTCTAAGATCAGTCAAAGGAATTTACACAAAAAAAGATAAGCTCTCACAGGGACTTAAAAAAAACAAGGAAAGCAAGGAAAACCTCAGCAGGCAAGGTGATTTTATTTCAGTTGACAGAAGCTACCCATCACCTGACTTCCACTAAGGAAACCACTGCTTACAATAAATAAGCCCCACAATTTGACATCAAAGTAATTTTGAAAGAATAGTGCATTACATGAGGAAACCACTACTTTATTTCACTTTCTGAAGTATTACAATGACTACCACAGGGACATTAAAGACTTTAGTCTTAGTGAAACAAAAATCTGTGAAGAAAAAAAAAGTTTTAAAAAATCCTGTTTTACTGATGTAGACAACTTAATTGGAAAAGCTGCTAAAGTGACCTTCCAAGTGATGAGGTGTAATTAGGATGCCCCACTTTCACAGCATGTAAATGAATTAAAGCAAGAGAAGGTACTGGACAGCCTCCTTAGTACTTAAAACACCCAAAGGTGTTTTTGAAACCATCTGTGAAGGGACATATAAGTCCATCTCAGAAAGAATTCTCTTAAGAGGACAATTCAAGAGCACACAATTAGCTGGAAACCGTGCATCCTGAGAGCAGCCTGATGTGCCTCTTCATTACCTTGCCTGATTAGGCAAGGCTGTAAGAGTGCTGTACTAAGATAGGGGAATAAGACAGCCAGATAGTCAGGGACTGGGAGGGGAAGAAAAGGAAGGGTGAAGAGGAAAAGGGGAGAAAGTACAGATAAATCAAAAAGAAATAATCCACAACTGGCTTTTGATTTGGTCAAAAGTAGGTTTTGACTCTGTGATACCTTTTAAGTAAAAATAGAGGCGCAACACTTAAAACTCTTAAGATAAAGCTACTTCTTCACTATTTACCCACAAAAGACAAATTACTTAAGGAGTTATTCCTGTGCTGCCTATCCCAAACATGGCACTTGCAAAGACCTTCGAGAAGCTCCACTGCTGGCTGAAAGAATTTAAGCCTGTCTTTCCATAGTGCAATCCCTTAATTATGATCATGGAAATAATCTCCCAGCTCTCTTTGAGCTGATAGAAAACTACCCAAGCCTTTTGTCACTGTGTCTTACTATTGACAGATCAACTAAGAAATCGAAAGAGCTACAGGAGAAGCAACATGGTTATTCTACAAAGAAGCCACCTGTAACTGCAAGCAAAGGTCAAGTTCACAAGCCTCTAGTTTCATTCACAGAGATGCCCTCCAGGCAAGGAACAGACTGCTCCACCTGCTTAAGAGAGGTAGACTAAGACCCCTACATGCCCTCTCACATAAGATAAAAAGACAACTGACAGATGAGATTTTTCAGTCAATCATGATGCAGTACACAACACCACAGACCTGGCTGTTTTGTCCAAGGAAGACTATGAAACAGATTAGAGCAGCTGCCATCTACACCACCACCCTTCAGCTCTGCCAGCTGTAGCCTGGCTGTCATTCCATCAGGCCAGCTACTTTCTTTTGACAACAGAATGAACAGTAGTACTTCATAACTGCTGTTTGTGGCTCAAAACATTCAAGCTATTCTACTTTTTGGTCTAACTCTGACATATGGTAATAGAAAAAAAAATCCCTTAAGGAGGAAGCATGGCTACACCTGCAGGAAAGCTGCAGGAGGAGGGGAGCAGCACAGTTCTTCCCCCGTGCCCTCCTATGTTAAGAAGTCAACCGCAGAAGAAGGTATCACAAGGCACACTGCATCCAGTCCAGCTCAGTTATCACTGGAGACAGTTCTATCAAAAGTCTGAAATGCCATTAGGTATAATGCCAGCAAAACCCTTTCACAACTGCATCCACACCAAAGACTCCTCCTGGTAGAGCTCTTGAGCTTAAGCATGTAGGTTTTTCCATCTGTCATCCTGACTTTGCTAAGCTGTGAAAAGCACATTTAAGCATAAATTAGGCAAATGGATCAGAAAGTGTAACAACACAGATTAGAGGATAAATTTCTACGGTATAATTTACAACTATTTTACCTCTCGGTTCCAACTTGTCTTTCTACAGTGACATCAAAACTACTTCACCATGACTCAAAAAGTAACCTTACACTGAATGAAAATTTAAAGATTAAAATAATATCTGCATTTCTTATGCTTACTTGTAACACATTGGGGCTTTCAAGGGTCAAATAGGTTTCCTTCCTCTATTAAGATTATTTTTCTTCCAATTACAGCTTCTTTCTTGTTATCTATTCCAAATTCATTTCAATGGCAATGATCTAGAAATTATTTTGAGTCAAACTATCAGCACTAGACTATAACCACATTTTTCTTGCCAACCACTTAATTTCTTTGGTTTTAATGGTCTAAGAAAAGTACGCATAGATGTGTCTATTTCATAAACCTATAGAGAAATTAAAGAGCATGAGAAGAAACAAAACAAAACAAAAAACCCCAAACTATATATTCTAGTGCCTGTTAGAACACTAAAGTTAAAAAGAAATTAAAAGCTTAGGGGGAAAAAAAAGTCAACAACCAGAGTGTTTTTTATTGAATCTTCCTTTTGAGGTGCATGACTGTCTTCCTAAGCAGTTTAGTTGGCCATTCAGTTGTCTGTAGATCATCCTTCATCCCTCCTTCCCTACCACAGGAAGGACAAGAAAATAAGGCATCTGCAGAAGTACATGTTAATTTGTAGGCATCAGTTTATGAAATTCTCTAGTAGAACTTGATTTCCTTGCATTTGAACTTGTGCAGATTAAGGAATAAAGCAAAACAAAAAATTAGAGAGTTTAAAACATTCTGTCAGCACACCTAAACCCACAATAGTGTTTTGGGTTTGTTTTTTTATATATTGTTTCTTTAGTGAGACAAAAATAAAAAATCATCTCTGTTGTATTGCTCTCTTCTACTCTGCATTCTGAAAAAAAAAACATTAAAATTGCCAACAAAATGCTTTATGTCATTGATTTTTAAATCACAAAATACTTCCATAACTGATCATCAGGAGAAATTCAGAATGAAAAATGGGCTTTAATAACATTCACAACACAGAATCACAAGGGTTTAGTGGTAATAAAAGCCTTAATTACAGACTCAATTATTGATAGACAAATGAAGTACAGTTATATCATTTTTATAAGATGTGCAAAATATAAACTAGAAAGCAAAGAAATCATTCCTGGGTTTTATTGCCTAATGCCGGTAAGAGATTTTTTTAAGTTCTTTTTTATTTATGAAAAAGTTCCACAACAGCTCTTATTCCCTCTGCTTTTCCTTTCCTTCACCTTTCATGTAGCTTTTCCATCTCCAGCCAATTTGTCCTTTCATCCACTAACACAGTCCTTCACAGGCTCCTTAATTTCTTTCATTTTGTCATTTTAGATGATGACAGGAATGACTTCCAGACATTCGAGTTTTCTGTCTGCCCAGAAGCAAGCCAGCTAATTGCTGCCCCCTCAGCCCACTCTGCAGCAGAACTACTCCAGAGGCTACAGCAGCACCAATTGCTAATGGGACAACCCCACCTGGCCAGGGCAAGGAGACAGTGGTGGTGCTGCTGAGCTGCACTAAAATCCAGAAGCCTCCTTTCATCTCTACAAAGGGCAGAGCTGGAGCTGACTCTTATGTCCTCCTCCTGTCCACACACGACTTGGAGAAAGTCTTGCAAGTCTCCAACCACTTCTGTATAGCTCTGGCACCTCTGATTTGATGTTCAACAAGGCAGCAATAAAACTAGAAGGAAAATCACCTCATTAACACAGCTGTGCAGCATCTCCATAAATCAACTCCTAGCACAGCCTTACACTCACGCAGCCACTACCTTACCACAGCCCCAGGCAGCACTTAGCACCCCAGCAACCACTGCCAGAAGAAACGTGCCCTACCCTGTAATATCCTGTTCAAAGAGTGTGTTAAACCATCTATGTGATCTGGATTCCCTGCTGGAATTTGTGCAGTAACTTGGGGCAACTTGAGAAGAGCTGCACAATCCTGAACAGATTAAAACAGCCCCACTAAATACAGAAATTGAAACCTCAACGAGAACTGAGCCAGTCAGGCTAGCAGAGTTTGCTATTCTTAGCAGTGCTTCCAGTTAAATAAAGATTTCTGGGTAAATAAAGATATCAAGTGTACCTAGAAAATGCTTTCATTTTCACTGCTGCTGCAATCTGCAGCTGGCAGGTCGAGTTTCCCAGTGAGAACCTGTGCAGCAAAAAAAAACCAAGAAGAAAATTCTATAAGCTTAGAACGATTGATCATTGCCACAGAGATTGAAATAAACATTATCTGTCACTTTTGAAAACAGAGGAGCAGTCAGGATAGTTTAAGACAGCTAGAAAAGAAAGTATCATACTGTGACAGAAAATACAGTTAACAAGCCTAACTAGTGCCAATGAAACAGCCTTTGAAAAATAGGAGGCCAAAATACACTGTGATTCAGAAAGTAACTGGTCTATAAAAGCTAGCCTCAAAACAAGAGGAAACAAATAGTTGTGGTAAATAACTACAAAATCAGAGCAAAAACTCAGATACAGTAACTAGTTTCAGTAGAGTTTATAGTGCTCATGGAGAAATAAAAATTAACATTAAAAATGTACAAGACCACCAATTTCAACAAAAATTAATTTCACCCTAGTCAAAATAACAGAGAAATACTATCAAATATCCTACTGGTAAATAATTCCGGCCCTTGTTGTCTGGCTAGCAGAGAAACTTGATCCAATCATTTTTTGATAGATGCAGTTTCAGATACGAGGAATTAAAAAGAAAAACAAAACTGAGAAATACATTGCACACAAGCTCTTTTTAAAAAAATACTTCAGTGAAAGAAGCTATGAAGAGATGTGCAACTCTGACAGGATACGCTGCCATGCAGCAGAAAAGCAAAGGAAACAAAGCCTGCAGAAGCCTCCAGAAATACAATCATAGGAAAGAGACAATGAACAAAGAACAATGCTAGAATATTTGGCTCACCAAGCCACTTTCCATCAGCAGTCCTGGCTAACTGGGAAGGTTCCGGCGGATGAGGACACCCATCTACAAGGGTCAGGAGGAGGATCCAGGAAACTAGAGGCCTATCAGCCTGACCCCAGTGTTGGGGAAGGTTACAGAGCACATCATTTTGAGTGCTATCACATGGCACATACAGGACAACCAGGTGATCAGGCCCAGTCAGCATGGGTTTATGAAAGGTAGGTTTTTTTACTAACCTGATTGCCTTCTATGACAAGGTGACCCACATAGTGGATGAGGGAAAAGCTGTAGATGCTGTCTACCTGGACTTCAGTAAAGCTTTTGACAGCTTCCCACAGCATTCTCCTGGAGAAACTGGCTGCTCATGGCTTGGATGGGCATACAATTTGCTGGATAAAAAACTGGCTGGATGGCTGGGCCCAGAGAGTGGTGGCGAATAGAGCTAAATCCAGTCGGCAGCCAGTCACAAGTGGTGTTCCCCAGGGCTCAGTACTGGGGCCAGTTCTGTTTATTTGAGACCTTTAACACTGATCTGGATGAAGGACAGAGGGCACCCCCCCTAAGTTTGCAGACAGCACCAAGTTAGGTGGGTGTGTTGATGTGCCTGAGGGTAAGGAGGCTTTACAGAGTGATGTGGACAGACTGGAACAGCAGGCCAAGACCAACCGTACAAGGTTCAACAAGGCCAATTGCCAGGTCCTGCACTTGGTCACAACAACCCCATGTAACGCTACAGGCTTAGAGAAGAGCGGCTGGAAAACTGCCAGGTGGAAAAGGACACAGGGGTGTTGGCTGACAGCCAGCCAAATACGAGCTAGTAGTGTGCTAAGATGGCCAAGAAGGCCAACAGTATGCTGGCTTTTATCAGAAGTAGTGTGGCCAGTAGGACTAGGGAAGTGGCTGTCCCACTGTACTCAGCACTGGTGAGGCTACATCTCCAATACTGCGTTTAGTTTTGGGGCCCTCACTCCAAGATGGACATTGAGGTACTAGAGCATGTCCAAAGGGCAACAAAGCTGGTGAAGGGTCACAAGACTTAGGAGGACTGGTTGAAGGAACTGGGGTTGTTTAGTCTGGAGAAAAGGAGTCTGAGGGGAGACCTTATAACTCTCTACAACCACCTGAAAGGAGGTTGTAGCAAGGTCCATGTCAGCCACTTCTCCCAAGTAACAAGTGATAGGACAAGAGGAAATGGCCTCAAGCCACACCAGGGGAGGTATAGATTGGGTATTAGAAAAAATGTCTTCTCCGAAAGGGCTGTTAAGCACCAGAACAGGCTCCCCAGGGAGGTGGTTGGGTCCCCATTTCCAGAGGTATTTAGAAAACATAGATGTGATGCTTATGGACATGGTTTAGTGGTGGACTTGGCTGCGCTAGGTTTACAGTTGGACTCAATCTTAAAGGTCTTTTCCAACCTAAGCAATTCTATGACTCTACTTCAAGAATAAGAACATGAAAGCTTGCGTATGAACAGTGAAAGCTAGCTTGAATAAGCCCAGTAGGACAGGAAGATTGGCAATTTTATGGCACAATGTGTTCATAGCCTGTCACCAGCAACAAATAACTTCTGCACTCAAAGAATTTTGGAATCTTGTAGAGAAAGTCAGCCCCTTATCTTTAAATTCTGACCAATTATTTGGATAAACTAACCACACAGGGATGCAAACTGCCTTTACACTCACAAAGCTGAAAGTAATCTATCCTTACAAGTGAAAAAAAGAAAGTGTTTGACTAATGACAAAGTATATGCCATCATCTTTGTCGTGGGATGAATGCAAATTGTGCTTCGAAATTGAAGGGCTTGATCCTCATCTTTCACAAGCCAGTTCTGTTCTCTTCAGGGAAGAGAAACATTTCTCTGTCATCTCCCTAAAATGTAGTGTGTAGAAATACACTGAGATAATGTGTAGGCATTTACTGAAAATTATTACAGCTTCTAACCTTTGCTAACAAGTTCCAGGGCTAGGTAATTGATTATAAAAATGAAACTGCATTTACCATTTGCTAACTTCTGATAAGCAGCAGCTATATAATTGATTCTCGTTTTCAGTATGCATCCAATTGCACTGATAGGAAAGCTTATACGTGAAACATTGATATTTTATCTAATAGATCTGTTTCACTGCCTACCTTCTCTCTATAAAGGAAGACTGAACTAATATTGCCAAAAAATTACATTAACTACTTCAGTGTATTTGGTGTTCTTACTGGGTAAACGATCCAAGACAAAATGAGATGTAAGGTTATCAGAAGTTACTATTTTATTGGGAGGGAATCAGGAGCAATTATCAGTCATTGTCCCACAGGTCTCCCAAGCAGATCTATGTCACAGAAATCTGGCAAATCTCACAATCCTGTGTTTCTCCTGGCACTGCCACTGGAGAGAGCACCCAGAGCTGAGGCAGAATCAGAAGAAAATGAGCATGCTACCTCCACAGCTCTGAAGATGCAGATGGATGTCCACTTCACTACCACCTTCTCTCAGAAGACATAAAAAAAACACCAACCAACCCACCCACCCCAAAAACCTCCAGCCTTTTTTTCTTCCACTTATTGTCTGTAAAGTTTTCTGCTTTCTTTTCTCATTTCTTCTTGATTCAACTTCTGTTCTCAATTTTCTCCATGTGCTTATGGAATAATAAAAGACACAACTCCTTTAACACATTTCCTCTATTAAATATTAGCAACAGTGAGACTCCACCCATTCCGTTTTCTCCTTCAACACCTGCAAAAGCACTATAATCTCTAAGGCATAGTTTGGTAGACAAATTCTGATTAATTAGCTGTATCAGAATAGTCTGCTAATATAAACACAGATCGCATCAACATGTGTATTCCTGCCAGCAGAACAAACAATTCTCTCTCCTTCTTCCTCTCCCTTGCTTTGCTTTTGACAGTGCAGTCTGCTCACGTAAGCACATCCATGCTAGTGCCTGGGCTAGTATAGAAGCATCAGGGAAACACACTGTATTCTTGAGCAATGTGATCCTCTAATAAAATACTCCCTTTAAAGTCTGTAAGATAATTAGCCCTGATTATTCTACCTGATACTTTATCTGATCCATCTCCTCTCTAGATCTTCACGAAAAAAAAACAACAAAAAACACCAAAACGCAAACGTGCTTAATGATCCACAGGGAGAAAAGAGCATCCTTCTCTCCTTTACCTAGTCTCCTGCTGGCCTAGAGCACAAGGCTATCCACACGGTCACTCACAAAAACAGGTCAAGGCAAAGGACTTTAAATCCTCGCCATGTTCATTTCTGAAGGACTCTTGACTTCCTTCACAATTTACAGCTGATCACTTTGCTCCATGCCTTAATTATTCCCAGACTAAGAAATTTTGCAATCAGACAGGTCTGAGGTGTTGTTTGAGATGACAGATGAGCCTGTGATTAAAAGATTCATGTTGTCATACTATTATAGGCATGGTTAGAGCAAGGCAAAAAAATACGTGTTTAACCCTATTCAGATCTTCACTCTTTAGTCTGTGCACAAGTTCCAGCAGAAGGCACCATGCCTAAAAATCAATCTTCCACTGACGTGCCTGCCCACTGCAAAGAGAACAGGGCACACACTGGCTTTGAATAATTCTCACTTGCTCCCAGTATACTTTCTATAGGTCTTGCTTCCTATCACAATTTCATGCACTGTGAGACAAGATTTTACAGCTTTCCACTTACGTCAAGCCAATTTTCTAACAATTTAAGTCTCTTGTAGCTAGTTGTGGTGATCCTTCACTTACACTTTAGTCTTCCAGTCAGATGCAAATAGGTTTCTAGGATTAGAACAACCTAAATGGTCATTATTCACAATAATCTCACAGAACGTTTCACTAATAGTTAATATTGAAAAACATAGATGCTCAAATTACAATTATTCTGGGAGTTTATTTTAAATAGCGATAACCATAAAGCACTACAATCTCCCACTTTGAAAAGTGGGACACAGACAACACATGAATGGGACCATAACTGAATTAGTCTACACTGCAAAATAAACAAGTAATCATCACAGGATTTGATAGCCATGCATTTAAAGATATCCTAATCTCAAAACTAATAAGAAGGCATAACTATAAAAATAGATCTCTCTTTCTAAGTCTCATAAAAGTCTCAAAACTGCAAATCTGCTCTAAGGGATTTCCTCACATTTTAATTAACAATCATAAAAATATTGTGATGAGATAATCTCAATTTATATAGAAGCATTTTCTTCATTTAAAATTATACTCAAGAAAGCTTAGTAAGCTGCATATTCCCTGCTGACAGGCACAAAAAATATACACATCTTTTCTCATATATTTTATATATCGAAAAACCATGGGTGTGCAATTTATAAACAGAGGCTTAAAAAGCCAGCCAAAGAGGCCAACTTGCTTCATTCTCAGGAAGACTGAACTAGATCAATCCCCTACCTATACTGTTTCTCTGCAAGCCATGCTAGGCAGACATCCTCTGCAAGGAACAGAAAGATGCTAAAACTCACAGACCATATGCAGCATCCTAACAGCCCCTATGCCATCGCTAATGGCTTACTGTGTCCTCTTGGATCCCCTCTGTAGGGACCCTACTACTTCTAACCTAAAAATTAGGTACTTAAAAATATCTTTAAATACTTGAATAACTTTGAAGCTGAGTGTTCAAACACATGCTGGATGACCAAAACTATTGTGTTAGCTTAATTTCTGGATTTTGTGTCTTAGCACAATTGCTGTTGTACGTTACAGTGTTTGTGAACTACCAGTCTGATGATCCCCATCTCATAGACACAGCATGAGAAGACTCAGACTAGAAAAATGTTGCAATTTCAGCAGCAGTGGGTCAAACAGCTGTACATTAGTGTTTATGAAACAACTAATGTTACATTTTTTTGGAACTGGTAAAAACATGGGCCGCTACATTCCAGACATACAGTTTCTTGATCATCCTGAATGACTACAGCATGAGGTGCACGCTACTCCAGAGAACATGTGATCGCCCAACAGGACAGAGCCTGACATTTAGGTCACCCAGTTACAACGCTCATCATATGACACACTTTCCTTCGCACATTACCTCATACAGCAAGCCTCTTACAAGGTCTAGAAGAAAACATTCAGGGTTCTTCGTCCCTCCAAAAGAGACTGCTAGCACACGTAGCTTTTCAGGTTATCTGTACTGATGCAAGAATAGGGAGGGGAGGTTGCCCAGAAAGGCTGTGTTAGCCCAGGCAGTCACCCTGTGAGCATAGCCCACGTAAGCCCAGGGTAGGAGCACTTGAGCTTTGAGAAAGCCCTGTGGGGAAACAGACTTCTTCCCAAGTCAGAAAATACCACTGAATTGTACAGCTGACAAGAGGGGAAAGCGGGACAGCCTGCTAATTACAGCAGGTGAAAGGAAAGGGAGGACACTAACTGCCAAACCCAGGAGAGCATGTGGAGATACAGAAAAGGAAAAGCAGTCACTTCTTATCTTGAAATTGGGTTCTCTCCTGCTCTCTGCTGTTTTTTCTACCTGATTCTGATCATCTCCCTCAAAATACTCTTTATAAGACCCTAACCCAGCCACTTTCTAGAAAGCTTTCTGTTCTCCCTCTGCAACTTTTTCCACTTGCAGGCAAAAATCCAGCTGCCCTTTCTGCGCAGATGAATTGCCTCCTCCATCCAGATTTCTGTCTCCACAGGCCTGCCAGCCACACAAGGGAGCGAGGCAGCAACACTGGCTCTGCACAGCTGTGGACAGGGGCCTCTGCTTCCTTCCGCCTGCCATTGCCTGCCCGCTCCCTACTCCCCCTAGGCTCTCCACCACAAACACCACTTCCCACCACCCCTTCAGCAGCATTCAGACAGATGCAAAAAACTGTGTTTCAGCTGCCTGTTTTCTGGAAAGTCACACTCATGAGATGTTCAAAGTCACATACACCAGCTACAGCTCCTTCTGGCCATGAAAACGGCCACCCCTCCTGTCCAGACAGCATCCTTCTACAGGTCTTCCTGAAGGACACTTCATCCTTCCCAGTCTCTGTCGCAAAGACCCTTTTCCATGGCTTTGCCAGATTATTTCTTTTCACAGGCTTTAGGGATATACCTAGTTTAACATGCTGGAAGTAAGCTATTTGCCTTTTGTGTATGCCACTCCCTACAGAGATGCTGATCTGTGTCTTTGGCCCAATCATCAGTTACTGACAGCAAACTTCTCCTTCAGCTAGTTCATATGTGCTCCAGTCTAAAATTTGCTTACAAAGCAGTGGGATAAAACTGAACTTTAAGTATAAAACCAATCCATCTTCCTTTTCATATTAATACACACTGTCAAAGATTCAAACTGCTACTCTTGCAGTTCTCAATACTCCAGCTTCCCCCAATTCTTCTCACCACTAAAGCCTTTGCTCTTTGAAACCTACAGATCATAGAGACATATACTAGTCAATGACACAATGACGTTTAGCAAACAATATGCTAGGAAAAAAGATTTTCTATTTCTCAGCCTGAAGCATTCCCAAATATCTTTTGATGTTCAGGTGCAGTTTATAAATCAAAAGCACCTCTATTATGTTACTTTGTTTGCTTTAAATCAAATGATCTTGGAAAGACAAGTTCATATTCCTCTCCAAATAAAATGGCAGAAAAGCTGCAGCTTTTTCAGTGTGAATCCACATGCCAACTCACTTCACAAAACTTTAAGCCTCCACTTGTGGGTGTCATCAGCAGAAGAGATCACATCTGAAGATACACAAAATATAGCATGTAAAAGGCATAGTTAAAGCTCACACAAGGGCTCAGTCCCAGGCCTAAATTATGCAACCACTGATGCTCCTCAGCTGCTGCAGCAGTAGCTGCTGGTGCTGGCTGACACTGCCAGGCTGCTTAAAGAGTTGCTAAACACTCAGCCTAGTCCTTTCCTAGAGGAAAGAAACACAGCCTCAGAGGAATCACGGCTCCTGCTCCAAGTCCTGGTGGGAGCTGGACCTCCCAGAGCTTTATGACCCAGACATGTGCTGTTCAAGTTCAGATCATACAGTAATTCCCACTCCCTGAGCCTTGCAGGGCAAAGATTGGCTAACTGACACAGGGAGAGCTCTTTAACATAAAATTCACGTGGTAAATCTACAAATATCATTTGTACAAGGTGAAATATTGCGGACTCAAAACCAGCATGTTGACAACAGCTATTACCAAGGATGTGCATCCATTGTAGAAGTAGCCCATGTAAAATTTTAACTTCTAACCTTGCAGTTGCAAGTAATTACCAAGCAGTCAAAGGTCACAAAGTGTTCACTACATTTGAAGTGCAGCTCAAGCAAATGCCACAAGAAATATAAAACTCAAATCATTTTTTCACCACTGGAATACCAGAGTTTAGGTTAGACCACCCAAATCCTCTTAAATGAAATGCATGCTGTGGTACTTCCCACCCTAGCTTAACAGTCCAGGAGTGCTGAAACATCCAAGGGAAAAAGTGGTTCTCCCATGCCACTGTCAGTCCCAATTCACAACAATTTCCTTCTGTCTACAAACACCACTGTTTGAAAAGCCTAGCATATAGTGCCACTTAGTCCAGAAACCATTGATCACCTTCCTCTTTCATTAAATGATATTAAAAAAAAAAAGGGGAAGAAAAAAAAAAAAAATCAAACCCAACCCTCAACCCATATCCAGTCCTCAGTATTCCCTGGGTAGAGGGAATCCAAGAAACTTTGTGGGATTTTTCCTTTGAAGTTGCCATTGAAGAACATAATAGGAAACTGCTGAGCTGAGCATTTTCTTAGCAGATGGAAGACTTAGGTCTTAACCTCATACTAACCTCATACCTGGAATTAATGCAAGCCTGGATAAAAGCTTTGTTTTTCTAGCACCTATCCTTCCCTCCTTTCCTAAAGATAGAGTAATGGTCCAACTTTAAAGAAAGAAAAGGAAAAAGCAAAACAGGAGAAAACACACAAAAAACCCCACAACAAAACACAAAACCAAAACACAACCCAGACTTTATTAAAAGCTTCAGCAAGAAAAAGATTTTCATTACAATACTCCCCTTAAAGCTTCTATTAATATTTTCAATTAACAGGGTCCCTCCTGTTTTATGTAGGGTTTACCACACTATCACAGAACTTGCAGACTATGAGCCATCAACCTCTTTTTGCAGTTATGAAACAAGTCTGTGCTGTAGAGTATACCCAAAAAAGTAACAAATATGTATCCTACTGCATGAAGAGAGCCTCCTCACAAGGAGTCATGACCCCTGGCACACTCAGTGCTTTGTTCTTCCACACTTACATGAAAAGCTTCTCAGAACAATCATTGCTGTTTACAGATGTTGACACCTTGAAGGAAAACTTGCAAAAAGTAGACAAGCAAGAAAAAGCAAGCTACTTATGAGGCTTTTGTAAATTGGAATCCACATTTAAGACAAAGCACCTTGTCATACCAAGAGGGCTAGGTTTTTAATATATTGTTACACAAAACTTCTAAATGTGAAGGTTATACATGGCCCTCAGAAGTAACCATATATAAAATTATAACAATAACTCACTTTAAGAAACAGTTTAAAAGCACTACTTCTGCCCAGAGAAATTAACAAGCTTTTGGGCTGAATCATCAACTTAGATTTTTTTTTTTTTTAATGTAGGAGTAGTTTTGAAACTTGAACTGTGGATTCCAGCTGAAAATGATTCACCTGCCTCTCCTCCCTCCAGGTGCGGGTATCACCCCTCACAACACCCCACTTCTTTCTGGATAAAGCTTCTGGCAGCTCACTCTCACCCATTCAGCATTCATTAAAGAAACACACTGCGTTATTCATTCCTCTATGCCCTGTGCCGCTGATGTAATGGAAAGATAGCCAAAGATCATGAGTGTACAGAGTATGCTGAAGCCCATCCTTCCTTATCACTGCTGTACTTAGATGGACATAACGATTAAAAAGTGACCCACAGAGTGCTTTGCACACCACTCAGAGCAAGAGAAAAAAATGGGATACCCCTAAAGTAAACAGATACCTCTCCGCAGCAGTTCAGAGGATAAGCATGCTCCCAGCAAAAGGAGAGAATTTCTCATGCTTGGGAGGATTACAGACCCTTTCCTTCCCCTCTTATGCAGTGGAAAGGAAGCAGCCACCATGGACATTATAGATTACCACCATCACAGAGAGTTTCTGACTTCTGGCTCTTAAACTGCATGCTGTCCAGCAGTAACTCCAAAGCTGCTCTTGCCAAGCCATGCTGTCATAGTAGCTAGAGCGGTGCTCCAAGTCCCCATCTGTGAGACAACAACAGCCAGCAGGCTCTGCAGAGACTAACACTGCCAACATGCCCCAACACCCAGCTACATCCCTGCTCCCATGACAAGACCTCTGAAAAAACATAACTCTCATCCCCTCTGTTCCCATCCCTTTGGTGCTCTGGCAGACACAACACATCTCTTATGGCCCTCTGATATACCAATACTTCAATGCATAAGCCTTCCCTGGTCCTATAGCAGCTTCCTTGTGGCTGCAGGCTCTTTTGAGATAAAGGAAGAGCTTTGTTTATTTTTAACAAAGCAGGCATACATTATGGTAAGACACATAGAAGATGCCAAATAAATTCTGTGAATCTAACTGGTTAATCCATGGTTATGACCTTTGCAACATGCCACTTATTGTCCACTATCTTAAAAGCTTTGGACTCTTCCCCCTCTGCCCCCAAAAGCTACGCAGAAGTTTGGGATTTAACACTTCAGGGTACTTAAGGAAGGAATAAGCAACAACAAGAAATGACTTGCAGATACAACTGAGTCTGGATGAAATACCAGAACCTGACCCTTACCAAACCTTCAGGTGAACTTTCAGAAGCCCCAGTTCAACATCAGAGATTCACATAAACACTTAAGAATTCGTCACTGTGGGGCAACACATTTACTGGGGTTAAAACTTTAAGTCTATAGTATAATCTTTACCCTAAACTTCAAAGCTAAGACAGAACCTGTTGCATCATTCAACAGTAATGAGCAAGATTAAACTAAACCGTGGAACAGTTACCCCTCCACAATGCAAAGCCCTGTTGCAGAAGCCATGTTGCAGAAGCCATGTCAAGAGCTAAACCAGTAGAGCAAAACATTTTCTGGAGGTTTTAAATAAAAAAAAAAAACATTTACATTGGCATGAAAGACGCAAAATGCGAATTTCTGCAATGTGGAATCACTGCCATTATTTGTTCATATATTGGTGATCGTTTAGAACCATAGAACTGGCTGCACAACAAGCTCTGCATTACTAAGTTCTTGTCTGTGCAGAAACACAGTAGTGAGAAATACAATTTACTCATATAAACTGGAAGCTGGTGGGACACTCATAATACTAACTTCTTCATTGTTTCTGTTTGTACAGAGGGCTAAACGTTAGCAGTAAGTTGTGCAGTAGTTTCAGAACTGAGGAGTAAAGTTTAATTCATGACTGAGATTTCTGGTAAGTCAGAAAAATTTCCCCTTTGCTAACCTTTCAAGCTGTCAAGTGTAAGATGCAAATGTTTTCTCAATTTACGTCACCAGTTGTCAGCACAGCACTTTGTTGGCAGCGTCAGAAACTTTCAACTTCCCCAGTTTCAGAAAGCAAATCCCATAATGTGGTGCCAATGAGTAAATTTTACAATAATACTTAATCTATTATATACACTCTAGATACAAGCACTTGTTATACAACTTAATTTGCAGTACCAAAAATAAAGAAATTGATTCAGAATCCTTCTCTCTTCTGAAGTTCTATGGCTACAGTGAAGTTTCTCAAGTCCTGCCTAAATATCCCCTTCCTTGTTTTTCTTTCTGTTCCATGTATGCCTTTGCAGGTAAAGGCCATTAGGTTCATCTCTGCTCTCCAAAACAACTAGAATAAGCCAACAACACACACAGTATTATCTAGATGAGTCACAAAACTCCCTTTGCCAAATGCATGCTGGTTTCTACAAGTTGTGGAACAAAATTCCATGCCAAAATGGAGTAATATCTAGGTTAATGCTACAGATAATCAACAGTAAAGTAACTCAGAAACTGCAATTAAAGAACTACTTCTCGTAAAAGCATTAAAACCTCACACTTGCACCCAACTGTACACTTTTAAGCCCAAGTCAAAGTGGGTATTCTTTGTAAGCTACACAGCCTTACATGCATATTCACCATTCCACCCCACAGATGAACTGCATCAACCTTCTCATCTTTCTAAAATATGAGCCTGACCAATTCTTCCTGACCAGCATGATAAACTCACTCAACTCAACAGCAACTTCTTGAAAAATAAGTTGTTCCACCTTCCAAAGAAAACCCCAAAACTCACCAAAAAACCTAACAAAAACCTGAAATACATTAGTTGTATAAAATGCCGCGTTTAGCTGTAGAACAAAATAGATGTAGTTTGTATCCAGTATCTATGGTTGTTTCCTCTAGTTAAATTGAAAAATTAAAGAAAAAATATGCAACTTCTGCAGCAAGTCAAATGATAAATGGCATCTGTGCAGGATTCATCTAATTGAAGAGTAATACTGAGTTCATTACAAGTTTAGTTGAAGGAGGCTTAATGTAGAGGATTTTTTCTTTTTTAGAAGAGTCTTGTCCTTCACAGGGCTTCATAATTAGTGTCAAAATAGTCTGATGAGAAATAATATTTTTGTAAGTAAAAGATCCAAGAAAATACAAAGTCCTAGGATTGCAGAACAGTTATCAGCATTCTGCATGTAACTGTTTCTGTGTTAGAGACATGGAATGCATTAAAAGCATGCCAGCACATACCTAAGCCGGCTTTCTTTTACAATAGCCCAGAATCCAGACTCTGCTTACAGAACCGCAGACATATTCCAATTTTCCTTTACGATCCTATAAGCATTTATTGAAAGAATCACTTTTGTTACATCTTACTGGAAGTCTTCTAGCTTTCCCTGGCCACAACAGTCTATCTAGTGCAATGATTCCCTTATTTTGTTTGTACCCCATTTCATGCAACACTACTCTTGGCCCATTTAATCCCTAGAAAGTATCCTCTCTTTATTCTAATTCTTTTTGAGTTTCGCCATGAAGCCCCCCCCAAGACAAGGAAAGGTCATTTAAAAACTCGATTCTGTAGCGCGTCCATTTAAAACACACGATGTCTTGCTGCAAGAGAGAAGTATCTCTATTTGAGTAACCTCTTTTGGTTTGCGTATTACGTGATTCAGATTTGTCCTTCCTTCTCCTTCATGCAACAGGAAGCCCATGATGAAAGTAAAATACTTTCAGAAACAAAGCCTGGCACCACAAAACATTGTGAAGAAACAAAGACCTTTAATATAAACTTTCAAGCTGAAGCCAGAGGTCTGGGAAAAGCAGACGTGCTGCTTTTAACAGTAAGGTAGCGGAGCTCCCTCTATTGAATTAGTTGCCAATATCTTCCTCTTTAAAAGATGACAACTATGATCAGAATCAATGCTCTCTTAAAAAAAAAAAAACAAAACAAAAACCAACCAAAACTTACCAGCCTGGACAGCTGGGATGCACCCATCAGGTAATAAACATGAGAGGGCTAGCCGAGGGAAGGGGACAGCTACTGCACAGAGCTTCTGACACATACTGAAATGTCACCAACCTGCCATGGCTTCAGCTGTCCATGAGATCTGAGGAGATGTTTAAAATTAACCTGCTGACTGAGCACTTCCCCTCATGACCAAAACTGCTGTGACCAATACCCATGTTTAACAATGCCCAGAGGTGCTACAGATGGGGCTACCACAGCACAAAACATGATGCATGAATGCAGATTAAGCTTTTGAAGTTTTTCTTCACAATAAGGGGTTAACTATACAGAGTACAGCTTAATTGAAAACAGATGATATGGATATATAGACTGCTGAAACACTCATTAAATCACCCAATGCACCTTTTGCTTGTTATCAAGGGAACAGCATAGTATTTCCATGCTATTGAAAGCACTTCAAATACTTTCTAACCAAGCGTTACAGAACTGTTCTAACCCTTGATAACCTCTAAAAATCATACCCTAAAGCTTCAGGCGCTCTGTCTTGCTTTCTCCACTGTTTTATCACTTTGTCTCCTTTTTTTTTTTTTTTACCTCCCAGAAGAGGCATATTTTTTATCAACAACAAAAATAACAGTTCAGTAGAAGCAGCAGTTGTTTTAATAAGTAAATATTTATTTGCCTTTCTGGAGACCTGTATGCATGATAAGAAAAGGAATTTAATCTTAAACTAGGCAGATATTGCTCAAAAGAGCCGCCACTTTGAAGCAGTAGATTAATATCCACTGGTGTAGGACCTACTGTGATTCAAGCCATCCTCAATAAAACACAGTGGGGAAAATGAAAAACAAAACCAGATCAGAAAAAAAGAAAAAAAAAAAAAAATGGAAGAAACCCGACCCCATTGCTGCCAGTAGTGGATTGGCAGCATGCTAGTTGTGCTGCAATCTCCTCTCTAAAAGATGAGATTCATTTTCAAGCGTATTAAAGACAGGAATGTACAGCCTCCTTTAATATTCATCCTGTCCTTATTAAAGAAAAGATACCAAGATAAAGGACTTGTAGGTCAAAGCCTTGTCTTCAGGGAAGATAACATTCAACAATTTTGAATCAAGGGGAGTTGTTAATATTCCGTTTTTCCTGGAAAAATCACGTTCTGCTCAAATCAATTCTAATTATCACCCTACAGCATTTATAGTTCCTGAAGAGTCTCTCTGCTGAGCATTGGTGCATAGAAGCATAACCATTTTTCTTGAAAGCAGAGGAACTTGAGAGAAATCAGTACATTGCAACAGATCCTCAATTCTCTTACAAGCATGGCCTTGCAGTTTACATGCATTTTCTAATTAAAAAATTACTGTATTACCGGAGGAAAGAGCTAAACACTAGTCAACCCAGAGGAAGCTTGAGGAGCACTGAACAGAGCCTAAAGATTATGGGGTTTAGATATGGTAGTATCTCTCAAAAAATGATATGTAAAATCCAGCCCTGTATCAGAGTTTGCAGAACTAAACAAGGTCAAGGTAAAAAAAATATACTATTAGTGACTTGAAAAAACAGTTTCCACAATTAGCACAGCAGTATAAAAAAAAGCCCAACCTTCCATGTGTGAAATAGCAGTGGAATAAGCACTGCAGACCAGACCTGGCACCAACTCATCATTGACCATGACACTCATGGTCATGTAGTGCAGGTCACAAAAAGACAAAATTTAATATCAATCATCTAGTGTTAGCAGATGAGATCCAATTACAAATGACAGGCCATACAAAGTTAGCACATACAGTCACTCAAGTGTTCACAGGCTCCAAGTAAATACAGGTAGGCCTGGCTCCTCCACAGCCAGTTCCCTATTCAGCAACCTACTTTTGTTTCATTCAACCAGTCCAAAACCACTTTGACAAAAAAATACTTCCCAGAAAGCCCCTGTGGTAGGAACCTAAGAAAAGCCCACGGTGCTGTGATGTGGTGTGACTGGCACGCGTTAACAGCTATTGCCACTCCAGGAATGCTTGTCTTTATATGAGGTCCTTCTGCACCATATGGAATCATATATGATGTCATGGAAATCTGCAGTGAGCACTCTTACAGCTTAAGACTACAAACCACACTACAAAAGCAGGATATCTGTAAGAAAATAAAGATAGGTTTATCCTGATCACACAGATGTAATTTGCATTATGTAAAATACTTAATGCTATTTCCTTTAATTTTCCCCTTCATGTGTCATCTTGCACAAATATTTAGAGATCCTGTTCCACAAAACTTCCTGGTGGAAGAATGCCAATAAATAGCTTCACTTCTACTACAAAAAAATCTGAAACCATTTACCCTGAGATTACAATTAAGTATCCTAGGTTACCTTATGGAAGGAGAATGGATGGTACTGTAAGGAAGGGTATTACTCATACAGGTTGGAAGGTGGAAATAAGATATCTTGGAATTAAATATGACTTACAACAGAGATATTTCATGAACATAACATATTTTCTCTAGTAAAAATCAATGGGCTGAAATTTCAGAGATTTACAGACCTAGATGAGTCCTGTTGTTGCCCTCTGCTTTATATGAAGTGCCACAAACACAGCAGAGGAGAGCACAAGAAGAAAATTTATGCTGAGACACCTTTCTAGTATATTCACACAAAAAGGGGAGGAAAAAAAAAAAAAGAAGAACTTTTAAACATACCAAACACTTCCCAAAGCAAATGACTTAACAATTTAGAGATCACTTAAAAATTAGTCTGGCTTTGCTACATGTGTATTGGACCACTGATACATAGCATATCAAAACATATATACATGGTACAGATGTTTCCTGACTTCAGATTCAGTAAATCCCTGTGAACTTCAGATTTTCATAGAGAAAACCAGCTCGCCTAGATCAATGTCACACCAGATATATGAGGAGAAAAAAAAAAATCACAGCCAGGCATGAGAACACAGTAAGTGTCATGTGAATGACAAGACAACACATCACAGCCTCACTACCCTTATGCACTATGTGACAAGTCGTTAGTAATAAAACTGTACGAGGGACCCTGAGCTTCATAGTTACAAAACCCCAGAAAGCAGGGGGAAGCTTTTATGAAGGTCATGATTAGCTTCTGACTAAGACCCGACTTCCCTTTCACATACAGTCATTTCCTCTAGAAAAGTATGAGACTAACTGGTGTTCTCGCTTAGTCTGACCTAGGATTAAGTCTCCTAGTACCAATTGTGGACTTGGAGCCCTCCCGCCCCCTTTTTTTTAAAAAAGTATCTTCTAGGCAGTTTATTCTGTGAAGAAAGAAATTCAAAATTTCTCACAGGGATCCCCAGTCAGCTTGAATATTGCTGGAGGTATCTACACCTGAGGCACATAAACTTTTAGTATGTTTTAATAGCTTATCTATTGCTTTCCATATGCAAACCTGAAATGCAACTGCCAAAAGCCAAGCACCACAACAGAGAGTAGTATCTCCGGATTCGTTGTAGATTATAGCAAATTAGCTATCATCTAAGACAGATGAAACAGCAAGGAGAAAGAAATGGGATGTCTACAGTAACATAAAAATCTCTGTTAAAAGGTCTTGATATCTAAGTATCTTTTATACACCTCAGAATAAACAGGACTGGAGGCTTAAATCTTACATTAGGCTTTCCAGACATTTTCAGTACTGCCAGGAAAGTTTCTAAGCTGAGGAAGGGCTGTTTTCTCCCCATATGTATTTGTCTACGCAGTTCACCTGAGCTTCTCTTTGAGGGGGCAAGCAAGAAACGAAGAACAGAAAGAACCAGGTAACCGGTTTTAGCACCAACCTATTTAGATCATAGGTGGTCGAGTCCCACCTTTCTCGACAACACCACAACCCTCGAGATAAAATATTTTATGGTTTCACGCTTCCTTCAAAGGGAAAATTTAGACAGCCACACAATCGGTGAGATCATTTTGTATTTACGGGGACAAATCTCTCCACAGGGGCCAAGTCTCGCTTCTTAGAAGCTGGGGTGCTTATCTCCCTGGATAATCCACATGCCTTTAAGATTTCAAAAAAATGAACGGTCTTTCCTCAAGACTTTCTCTACATCACAGAAAACCAGCATTCTTTGCCAGCTCTGCCGCCAAGACCGATATTTTTTACGTCCTACAGTGACTCTACACTATACTTGCCAGCGCAAAAGCCGAGCAGAACAGCCTGACATAGTGCTTCTGGTTCCGTTTGAAGCTTTTTTTACCATTTTAATTGAAATCAAAGCTTCAGCAGCCTTACTTTATTGCTGTCGCTCGTTTCCTACTTAACTAGAGCTGGCACAAAGTAAACACCAACAGATCGAGTGAACACGGTCCGTGCTTATCTCCCGTCTCGATGAGAACAGACCGTCTGTAAACGGTTAACTGGAGAGCACGTAGTTACAAGGTAGAGGCCGGGAATGAAAAAACCACCAACTCCAACACTCCTGCGAACCCTGCGCTGTGCCAGAGGCAGGCAACATCCAGGCAAAGCCATTTCTTACAGCAGTACAAAATGTTACCACAGGCTGACGCTCTTTCTACAAGAATAATGAGACGGGCTCTGCGCGTCGAATGCACAACTCCGCACTTCACAGCTTTACCCTCAGACTTCACTCTCACGCTCAATATTTACAAAATAAAGCCTACAAACACCTCCTGCCCAAAACACTCCCAGAACAATTACGGGTATTTAGCACTCCCGGCGCCTTCCACTTCCCTGAGGCCCCGAGAGCGCTTTAGCGGCGCGGCGAGGAGGAGTCACCCGCGCCAACCCCGACCCGCCGGAGCGGACTCAGCCCCCGCCGCGCCCGCCACCGGCGCTGTCCCGGCCGGCTGCCCGAGCACCGAGAGGCCGACGGCGAGGCCGCTCCCCGGGCGCCCAGAGGC
>JAVSBS010015194.1:26495-37294 GCA_033124195.1 Coracias cyanogaster | reverse complement strand
TGATCCCTCAGCTTTATACTGAATATGACGTATATGGGATGGAATACCTCACTGGTCAGTTTAGGGTCACCTGTCCTGTCCACTCCTTCCCACAAATGTGGCCTTTTACTTTCTGCACCCCTGATGTGGTACACAAGATTTAGCAGTGACCTTGGTCTGCACACCAGTCCTTGGTAGTAACTCTAAACATTGAGCATTTTCACTGCTAGAAGCAGACACTGTCTGAAAATCTGCTGTTAACTTCAGAAAGTGCAGTTAGTTAGCAGAGACTTAGCTGAAGAGTAAATCCACCAAACAAAATTGTTCTGTTCCAGCTCAAACCAGGACACTGTCATTTCACTGACATATTCCAACCTAGATCACTATTAGCTATGAAATCCCACATTCTAAATCCATTTCATTTGACTGAATGGCCAACCTACCTAGAAGTCTGGACATGGATACATTCAACAGTTGTTCACAGAAAAATTATTGGGAGGTTGCAAAAGTTTCTGATAGATAATGTGCCACTGAACACAAAAACACAGTTACAGAAAAAGAAATGAGTAAAAAATTGCAGCTAAGTATTTTCTATTTTTTCCATCCAGCACTCCTCTGCTTCATACCAAATAGACAATTGAAAAGAACTTCCAAGAAATCAGCTTATGTGCATTCATGGTCAGGGTCACAGTAAGATCAAAATCTGCCTCCTTTCTGGATTTTGGATTATGTTTGGCTGGAAATAGACATATATAAATGATTTACCTCTCCAGTTCCAGGGTTTTTATATTATAAGAGTTCCAGACATAGACATATTAGCTGGCACAGCAATCAGATAAAACCACTTAAACTGATGAATGAATGATAACATATCTTTTTTTTATAACTACTTAATATCTGCTGTGTCCATTTACTTTATCTTCTTGGGTTGTTTTTAATGAGGCAGCTTGATTTTGGTTTTGGGTTTTTTTTTGGAAAATCACCTTATAAACAAAATGATTAATATATGCACATAAAAAGTAAACTGGTGACATCATTAGCAAGGATAACATTCATCTTTCATCTGGCAATTCTTGGCTGCCATTTGCGAGAGAGAGATACACAGCCAATGCTTTTAAAACCTTAAAAATACAAATTTATATTATTTTGCGTTGAATTCTGTTTACCAGTTTGGATGACTCCTATCTTCATGTTTGTGGAAACTTATCAAGAATGATGTGTTCTGCAATGATTGCAATTAGAAATATTTTATAAAAAGCTGTTTTATATTTTGTTATGCTCCAAAATGACAATAAGCTGTATTCTGTCTTCATTCTACATTTAGAATTTCCATTGACGTCAATAGAATCGTTGAGCAAAATTAGAGAGAATAGTCTAAGGTCTAGGTAGGAATCAGGATTTTGTCAGTGGGAAGAGCATCAAGATGACTTTATTTTTTCTATCCTCATTTCTGCCATC
The DNA here is from genome assembly GCA_033124195.1 of Coracias cyanogaster. NCBI lineage: Eukaryota > Metazoa > Chordata > Aves > Coraciiformes > Coraciidae > Coracias > Coracias cyanogaster. The sequence goes on along the minus strand of JAVSBS010015194.1, from coordinate 35,857 downwards.
CTACCCCTAACTCTACACATATACACACAGTATCTGCCCAGCATGAAATTACAATAATTATAACTACTGGAAAACAAAACAACAAAATATTTGATGATAAACGGGGGTCCCTTCCTGTGGCAGATTATCCACAAGAAATGAACTCCCCATATATGAATCTCAGAGAACTCCTTGGATGACTGATATTTATAAATTAGGATATATTTTACTCAGAATATTGTTTCTCACAGTGTTTAAATCCACCTAATCAAGATATTACATTAGACTTGTCAAAAAACATGTATATAATAAGAGATGAAGTTCCAGGTATATCAAAATAAGTGCTTCACAAAAGAACTGTGTAGACCTTTACATGAGCAAGTTTCTCCTGGTTTAGAGAAAGCTTATATCTAATTTTTAGAGTGTTTTGAGCATCTCACAGGGAAGTGTTAAAGCATTAGAGAAGTTACATTACCAAATCTGCTCACAACAGAGCTTGCCTGCCAGTCTGGAGGCCGCCTCCTGGAGCCATTGGGTGTTGTGTGCAGGGCTAGCGGAACAGAAGAATATCACACTTGCTCTCCGGTAAATGGAGGGTATCAAAGGGGATAAGTACAGATGCAGCCTTAGTAAAGCAGTCTTACAATTCTTTTTGCCAGCAATGAACTAGTGCACGATCAAGATATTTGTAGTCGTACTACTGCGCATCATTTATACTTAGGAACATGAACAAAGGAATTCATAATAGAAATGAGCTAATCCTGTCATCTGGGATTTAGTATAGCGAGCGCACTCCCAAATATCTTTGTTATTTTAGATGCTTTAGGGTATGAAGCAATAGCTCTTGTCTTTCTTTATGTTTGGAAAATTCCTCTGTAGTGTATGTATCAAGTTATAATTAAAGAACAATGAAGAAAGAAAAAATAGACTGATCATGGGGATCTTAATTTGTTACTAACAAATAGGTTTTACAGGAAACAGTGAAAGCATTCTTTGCAAAGGCTCTGAAGAGCATCATGTCAATGAGAACAGTGCCTACATGTTAGCATTTACCTTCATGTGCGTTTGTATGAACAATCTTATTTTACATCTGCAGTTATGTATATCTTTTCAATGATCAGTGCAAGTCATCCTTGAGGTAGCCACTCACTTTTTTACATAGAAAAGGAATGTAATACACTTGCTATATTATGATATGATATGATATGATACCATAGAACAAAGCCAGTAACCAAATTATCACTGACCTCCACGAAATATTGGATGGTCCACAGACGGTCTGTCCAAAGTGAGGAATGGAGGTGTAGTTATCTAAATGATCTACTACATACATTACTAAAGAGAATATAATAAAATTATCTCTTTTCTCTTTCTTCTATTTGCTTTTTTTTTTTAATAACTGAAAATGTTTCAATAATACACCTCAAACATACCATGGGATAATTAGAAAAGTTCTTAGCAGTTCTGGGAAAGTTCCCAGCAATTCTTTGTGATTACTGTGTTAACATCCTTATCGCTCCCCTGTCTTTTCTTATGCTGTACCTATTATTTGTACCGTTTCAATGTGTGTGGCTCTGATTAGTAAACAAACTATTGAACTCCTAAATTGATACAGTTTGTACAATCGAATTTATACCAACACATAGGCTTTCAGACAGCAATCTTCAAAGGCTTATTTTCACACTAATGCAAGAAAGTGAACCTTACAGCTGAACTGTGTTCTCTTGACACATCTGGAACAGTAAAATAGAATTCCTTTGACAGATAACTGGTACACGATCCTTGTTAACCATGGCTGGAGTTTCCTTGATGACTAGAAAGTTATATGGAAAAAATATTTAGGTGGAGGAATCAGAATTATTTCAGTGAGCTGCAAGACCTTATTCAAATGCTGACAATAGAAGTGAATGCATTTCAAGTGCACTAAAGAACCACATAATCATTACAAGTCTCCTTTGAATTGCCTAGAATCAGAATAGCTCAGCCATATCACACAGAATTCAGTAAGACTTTTTTAAAAAAATAGATCTTCTGAACCTGAACTATACCTACAAATAGAGGTATATAACTGCCTTTTTAGCTGTTGTAATCCCTTAAATGCCTTCCCAGTTGGAGCACAGAATGCTTACGTCTAGGGAAAATAGTATGATGGACAGACTTTTAGTGCTGTCAAGGCATATCCTGCTTTCCTCTTCAGATGTATTTCTCTATAATAACAATAACACTTGCATTTGAAAGCTGGCTTTGATTCCCAGCTGCAGTTCTGTACTTTCCTAGTTCAGCTATCTTAGACACCAGCAAACTAAGAAGGTTCTATAAACCTCATGAGAGCTTCCGTCAATAACTGTTCTCATCAGCACATTCTTTACTATTTTTATTGCATTTCAGTAGGTCAGCTGTCATATGCAGAAGGAATCACTTTCACTGGATCACGTACAGAAGAATGAAATAAGGAAAACTTTAGAGTTTTACAGAATTCCCCAGGACAATCCATACCTAGTTACTCTGAAACATTCCAACTAAATATTTAGGAAGTTATTTGTGGCTTTCTTCCCAGAGATTATATTCAGGAGGTAGAGTTTTGGAAGACCTACCTAACAACCCTTTTTTTTTTTAATTATTCTACCTGAAGTGGATCTAGGAATTGAACCTCCATGTCAACCATGCATACAGACATAATATCTTCTTTAGTAGGAGTGTAAGCTATACAAACTGCAAGCTTCTCCAGTTAGGCTCTCTGACTAGTTGCTTACTTTAGAGGGACTAGCAAAGCATTCTGTTTGTCCAATTTTGTATTTGCAGTAACTTGTCAGATGTTCTGCTTCCACAACAGAAAATTCTGCAAGTTTCTTCCTTCTTGTGTTAACGTCCAGGCCTATGTCTCACATGGCCAATACGAACAGAAAAGTAGTAGTCACAAATCACTAAAATACTCACATGCTTCACTAAATAGGAATGGGCTTAGATGTCTGAGTAGATACTCTGATGAATTAAAGCCTTAAAATATTTCTCTGATTTTATCAACTGCTTCTAATGGTAGTGAACAGGAAGAAATTTTCAGCAAGCTCAGAAATATTTTCCATCACTAAATTTAGCCACTATGCCTTTTATAAGCCTTTTTTCAAAAGAAAGCTACAACTTTGTCTCTGAATTTGCTATTAGCTGTGCATAATCAGTCTGGTCCACCACATAGGTCCTCCTAGCTGCAGCCTTCATGCACTCCCTGACCTCCTGCTTAGAAGTAAGCTACAGAACTGTGTGTCTCTTGCATGATTTTTACTTCCTCATCCTCTCTAGAAGGAGCAGTGTTCTGGTAGGGTTTAAGCTTTCAGATTAGGAAAACTGCTATGTATTTACATTAGAAAAGCCAAAGTGGAAGAGGATCTGGCAGCTGAAGAGGAGAAACTAGTGACATTCTTTTGTCCCTCCAAGAACTCCAGGTCTCAGTTTAAAACACAAGAAAGCTCTGAGAAATAAGCTTTTACCTATTTGCAATGCACTGTACATAGCAAAAGAGCAGATCTCATAATCACAGAATTCATTACAGAATTACAATCTGGTTTTTTTGGTTATAGAAAAGGAGTTTGAACTTGAGCTGAAATTCTATGGGACAGCTCTGTAGGGAGGCTTGGTGGGCCCATGGTAGACAGAGTGGCTGTGGAGGTGAGTTGCAGCCTTCTCTATTATCTGCAGTTTCCAAAATGCAGATATATGCAGGTGTCATGGCCAGGTTTATCACATAGATAGCCAAGAGGTGTTGAAGACATGAATAATAGAGGTCAGGTCATCACCCATCAGAATGGGACATGGCCTGTGAGCCAACTGGATGTGGTATGAAACATCGCTCCCAAATGCTGTGATGTGAGAAGTTAGCGAAGGGTCTAATTGTACTTAGATAACTTGCTTGCATTTATAACTCACATCCTAGTTTTGATGCATTGATTTTTAAAGAAAATTAGTATGTTTATTACAAAAGTAATTTAAACACTGTCCTTATTTGAACAAGTTGCAGAATTTTGCACACCTTAAGGATTTTTTTTAAAATTCCTATCCCAAATATTTTTGCATGGTTTTTTGCTTGTTTGTGTTTTTTTCATAGTGAGGCCTAGGTGTTTAAGCCTTACTGCCTAATAAGAAAACATGTTTGGCCTTTGTCAAACAAGAGTAAGATACTATTGCTTTGGGAAAATACTCCTATCCAATTTTCAAAGTTATTGCTTCAAGAACAAGTAATTAGAAACCATAGCAAGATAACTTAAACATCTTTGTGATATAGAAAAGATTTGACTGTACAAAAATACATTGTTATATGAACAGTTAAATTTTAAAAGGTCACTGATTTGTACCAGTTTTATGCAATATGCTGTTTATGTATATTCTCTAAAATAATTCTAAAACTTTAAAACTATTTAGATTACTCGCACAAATACTTAATAAACTGTCATGATGACATGCTTGGAGATTTTCAAAATGTGACTGGATATAGCAACCTGCTCTAACTTTGACGTAACCCTGCTGTGTGAGCAAGGGATGAGATCTGCTGACTTTCAGACAATAATTTTTTTTTTCCTTTATCTCAAAAGGATTTCCCTTGCTGTAGTTTGTGACTTCGGCCTCATGTCTCTTCACTGCACACCTCTCTGGAGAGTCTGGCTCTGCCTTCCCTATTTTCTCGTTTAGGCAGTGGAGAATTTGGGGCCCACTGACCTTCTTTTCTTCTACTGGCTGAACAAACTCCTACTCCTCTCATGCCATGTTTTCCAGCACCCCAACCATTTAGGTGGCCCTCTGACTTTGCTTCAGCTTCCCAGTAACTTTTCTGTACTGGGGAACAGCTATGGCTGTTGTTTTCAATTTTTTAAATACCTCAAGCACTTTTCTTCTGCCCTTCAGGATTCTATTGCAATTTCTTGGCCTGTGATATTTCGCACAATGTTTCCATCACTTCAGGAATGTAATGGGGAAAAAAAGCCTAAAAGCTTTGAAAAAGCACAGATATGTGGTTGGGTTTTTTTCCAAAGGACAAGTTTTAATGAGGTTAGTTAAAAAGCGTAATTCACAAATTATTCTGCCAGTATACAGAAATGTGTTTCTCCACAGCTGTTACAGTTTGCTTTATTTTGTCTATTCCTTTGATATATCCAATCTTAATAATAAGCCTGGTGAAATACTATGAAAAACAGCACACATAGTCCACATAGCTGTCTTTGGAGACCCACAGAACTTTTCCCAGACCACAGAGGGGCTTTTTAAAGAAATGTGAAAATAACAGAAGTCAGTAGAATGGAAATGCTCCCACTTTGCAGTGAAAGCAAAAGGTTAAAGTCTCACCCAAACCTGGATTTATCATGGTCTACCACAGTTAAGACAACATTTCTGTGATGTTTCTCCTTGCCACTGTTTTTCATCTAAAAAATAACCATTTGTAATAACAAATGGACCAGGAACTCATCAATGCATTCAGGGTCAAGATGAATCTGATTTCCGCAGAGCTAAAACAAAGAATCTAAGCCAGCTGGAAAAGCAAGTTAAGAAAATATTTTCAATGGCAATTTGAGACAATCTAATGCTTCCATGGTTGCACCCTGGAATTGTTGGACCTGGTTCTAACCATGCCTTCTCACTGAGAATGTCTTTAACTTATCATTTGGGGGCAGAAGTGTCCTACATTGTCCATTTGCATACAGTGGAGATTAACTGGAAGAACAAGAACCTTATAGTGAAATTACCATGAGGCCATAATGAAGAAATGCTGTGAGGTCACACATAGTATTTATTAAAGGTAGATTCTGGATTTCTTTAGAGTTCTTCTTTGAAGTTATACGGTAAGTTTACCTTCACAGGAAACATCCCTAGTAACATAACTGAAAGAGGAGTACTTTAAGGTTAGTTTTTAACTTCATCTTGGAAAGATTACTAGTAATTCCAAAACAGAAAGGGAAGATTATTTTAGGGATGTTGTGACTTAGAGAGGGACTTCACTGCAAGGGTCACACTAGCAATTTATAAGAATTTCACACACAGGTCCTATGTGTCACTACTGCAGGTTTTATGGATATAGCAGAAGAATGCACTACTGCAATTTTAAAAGCCATACACATGATACTCTATTACAAAACTGAGTGATTTCTGGAAATGTACTAGTACAAATTAAAAGCTTGCTAGATCTTAAAACATGCCAAATACCACACATGTGTTTCTTAATCCCTTACCCTTTCTAAGGTAAGGGGTCTCAATCCCAAGGGAAAATACCCTCTCCCAATGTCTAAAACAGGGGGGATGGATCTCCTACAGTCCAGCTGTATTATTGGAAAAACTTATCTGAATTCTACTTTAAAACTTCTCCAAATTCTACTTAAAATCTTACAGCTTTTATCCTGTAAGGACAGCATGGGGCGAGGAGGGAGAGGTATGCTCAAGGAAATTTGACTATCTAGAATATTTCTCTTTGGTGGTGTGATGGGGTTTCCTCTTATCTTTTCATGGGCACATTCCAGTGGTTTTACTAATTTTGTAATGTCTAGTATGCAGATGATTTACTGAGCCAAACTAACATGTATCTCAAGAACAGATAGTGGTTGAAACAACACCGAGGGCAATAAGTTTATTATCTGGGTTTTGATTCCATTCAGGTTTCTGTCCTTTGACCTCTGTTTAATTATTTTGGATAACTCAGGGCCGGGTCATTTTGCACAACCCCCCCATGGGTCATCACAGATAAGGGTCTGTCAAGGCAAGACAGAGCTGAGGTGAATTAACACCTCCCTACAACTCACCTTTGTTCACTGAAACCTGCTCTGCAGGTATCTGCACAGCTGTATAATATTATTCATTTTCAATTTTCTCCCTACAATTTTTCGGTACAGGCTTTGGAAATGGAAGAAAGAGAGTTTAGCACACATTTTTACGTTAGTACCAGTCCTAGAAATGCCTCCTAATGAATGTTACAGAACAGGGAATTTATGTATATACATCAGCAACTGTTCATCTGTTAGTGTTTTATCATCTGCATAAAAGGAACCTTGATAAATCTGATGGAAATTTTAATATAAGGTGTATTAGACTGTGGATCTTTTGCTGTGATAGAGAATATTTTATGATTATGAAATTTCTTTTTCACTGACATCATCAACATCAAGACTTGGTCAATGTCTTTGACATATTTCAGAACTGTGTCCAGCTGGAAGTTGAAACACTTGCTCTTCTTGTTCAGGAAATACCACAGAGGGAATTAACGTAATACATGAAGGATGAGAGCTTCATTCCATTCAACAGTAATTTTTGAAACACCTTAAAAAGTAGTTTTCATTCTTCATAGAAAAAAAAATCAATAATTTCTCCATGCTAGTACACATATCTTGCCTTGAGTTTTCTGTACACAAAGCCTACACTTCATCATTAAGCCTCTGGAAGTTTTATGGGAACTGAGAAAATAAGTTATTCTGCTCTTGAAATCAATCTACTATTTTGGTCATTTCCTTACTGGTGATATCTTTACCTTGACAGAATTTTCTGGCAACACACGCAGAAGAACATTTTGTCTTCACTAACAAAGCCTCCTTGTTCTGTGCTGTACATCCTGCACTCAGTTATTCTGTAAGACTTCTTGTAAGCATTTGTGCTACTGGTAAATTAGGTTAACATTTCTGTAAGACTAGTTAAGCATCAACAACTTTGGCTCTTCTAGCTCTCAGGAAAACTATTTCCAAAGTAATATTCATATGATATTTTTCTATTCATAGTACCAAAACTGCAGATAGGCCAGTGCTCCAGCATTGCTGTTCAGGATGATATAATTAGCTATTTTCACAATTATACTCATCTCTGATAGACAGGTACTAGCTTTAGAGGGAGAAAGAAGTTCATTTTACCCAACAACTCAAGTCTTCAGCTTCAGCTGAATAAACTTAAGTAGTATCAGATATAGAATCAGATAGAGATACCTGCCCACACAACAGAAGGTAGACTGAAATGACCAATATAGGTCATACAGGTAACCAGCTAATAAGCAAATACAAGTATACTGATGACCTAGAAGGGAGGAATGACAACATTCCCAAGACAATCAGCCCTCTTGAGAAATATTTTGATAAATCGTGTAGTATTTATCATCTTTTCTGCATATACAAGGGTGGCAATATGACAAACCTCCATAGCACTGAGTTGTTAAATGTCCATTTCTCCACATCAAAAAGAAACATTTGATGGAAAAGGAGGATACCAACAGGACAATATCAACACAAGCAGGTGTTTCTAGAAACCATGAGATATTCTCTGTTAGGGTCCCTACGAAACCTGAAAAGATGGCCCACAAAATTCTTTGGTATCCAGAATACTTGCAACTATCCTTACATATTCTCCCACAGAACACAAAAAAAACATTAAAATATGACGCAGTCTTAGCAACGCCCATAGTTCAACAATTATGACTTACATCTGTAAAGTCCTGAAATTGGCTCTAAAGGCTAATCTTTTTTCCCTATTGGAGACAGTAATTTGATTTTTTACATCCCCAATAATTTTTTGTTGTTATTAGAGTGATAGGGGAATTTTACCATATAGTGATGTCAATGATTAAATAACTGTGGTTTGTCCTAGGAAAATGTTTCTTTGATGGATGTTGCTCCTAGAATCATATCCCCTATCCTCCTTGCAGCTACCTCAGGGCTTTACAGATTACCAAAATCCCTGATCCCAGCCACGTGCTCCCAATGTTTATTTTCCTTACCAATTCCAAAGTCATAAATATGACCAGGCAGAAGATTTACCCCTCAAGGTGGGATCCATGCTACCAAATGTGCATCTTAATCTATAAGCCAGGTTGGGAATTCTCTGTATAGTTACAGAAAAAGCTGATTCTTCTTATTCTGAGGCAACTGTCTAAAGTACTTCAGAGGACTTACACCTTCAGAGAGTCTTTTCCTATTCACTGACTCCACAGGATACCTCGAGTAGTGGATGTCTGACATTAGAGGAAATGAATTCTACTTTCCAGAGCCTTTATTTAGACAACTTGGAACGTAGCAATGAGACATGGGTATATTTCTGCTACAACTGCAATGCAATAGAGTTCAAACATCTACCATCTGAAAGCCAAAGACCACAGGCTATAGCCTCTCTCAGTTCTGGGCACTAACCATTATCTTATACTTTACAATTATTGCCTTCTAGCATGCATAGATGTCAGTCATTTTCCAAATGTTATTTAGATATATTTTGTTGTGCCAGTTCAGCCATCATCAGTGTATGCTGCCATCAGTTGCCTGATCACACAGGCCAACACTGAACTCAGCAACAGCCCTTCAGAAGTCTTCTTTCAGACAGTCCTGCCATAGGTTCCTGTGGGCCCAGCTCCTCCACCGCCCACTGTGGTGCCAGCATCG